>SRLM01000333.1:1631108-1797786 GCA_015708895.1 Populus ilicifolia
TAGCACGACAAATCACACACTCACTGGGTTGGTAAACACGTGGAGAAAGGGAAGATCGTGTGTTTTTAGGTGGATTTACAGGCAGGTGAAGGGGTCCAACTCGTGGCGTAGGATGTGTTTGGTTCGCATTCTTGAGAGACAGGATGGAGACCCCACAAAAAGAGTAAAAGTTGTCAAAATCGATAACCATGGCTGTGGAAGTAATCTTTACGATTACCTGTTCATCCTTTTATTTTCTTTTATTGATTCCTTTTTAAATTGCAAACTAGCCTTGGTATTCGTATTTCGCCGATAGACCAAACTTTTTTTTTTTTATCCGCGTAAGAATAATGCTCGTTTCTTGAAATGCAGTAAGAAAACATGAAAAGCATGTTATGACAGGCCCACAATAATATTAATTACAGTTAAGCTAATTTACGATATTTTGTCAAATATGAGATTCACAACATATAATTAAAAAAATCAAATAAAAAATATTAAAAAAAAATTTCTAAAAAAATAAGTTAATTTTTCACTCCAATCATTAAATTTGAAGCATTCAATATTAAAAAAAATGAATTTTAATTTATAATTAATTAAATATTAAATAATAAAATTAAAAAATATTTTTGATTATATTTTTTTGAATAATAATGAAAAAAATGATGATCAAAATTAACATACAAAATACATTTTATATTTAATTAAATGGTAAAATTAAAAAAATTAATTTAATAAAATGACAAAAAAATAAAAAGAATGAGGACCGAAACTAACATAAAAAATAAAAAAAATATTATGATTAAATGATAAAATTAAAAAGAATAATAACTTTTACACCAGGACCAAGAAAAAAATTAAAAATTAAAACAATAAAAATTAAATTAAAAAAATGATTACATCAATTTGAATTGAATTATGAAATTAAAAAGCTCTAAAAATCTTACAAAAGAACTAGAAAAAAAACTCGAAAAATAAAGACCATGGTAAATGATATAATATTTGGTAAATCAGAACTAGATAATAAAATTAAAAATAAATAAAAATTTTATAAAATAACTAAACAAGAATAAAATTAAAAATAAAATACCAACAATCAAAAACATCACGTTATAATTTTCAAGGGGAGGAGAAAGGGGAAAAAAAAGACCATCAATGTCAAACCGGACTGCTGGCAATGACACGAGCTACAATAATAGAAAATAGACATAATGATGCTTCCAACTATGTAATAGAATAGCAGTTTTTTTTTTTTTTATTTACGTGGGGTATCCGGGCCAGCTTACGCGCACCACGATTAATCCCCACGGCCCACTAAATACCCTGCAAACCCAGTAGGCATGTAAGGCACCGCGGGGATGATAGGCGTGCACGCCAGGACTCGAACCCAGGTGCAGTGAAAGGAGACAAACCCCTTCCACCGCTAGGCCAAGCCGTAGAATGCAAGAATAGCAGTTTTTGATATTAGAAGGAGTTGCATACGTCACTCAGTGGTGCGGAAACCTCCCACGTGCCCACCTTTTTTTTCCATTTAGTCAAATGCATAATTGTTTTTAAGTTAAATTAATAATTACAAAAAAAAACCACTTGATGCCATGTTTAATGTTTTTTTACTTTGAAGGCGGTATCATCGTTTTATTGTATATTTTAATTTTTTTATTATTTTATTTTTAAAAATAATTATTTTTCTCTCAATTTAAACTATAATAACCCAAAAACTATTGTAGTATAAAAAATATTTATTAACACCATATTTTATTTTTTTATTTCTTTAAAATATATTAAATATATTATGGTCATGTTATTATGCAATTAAAATTTTAAAAAACCTTTTTTGTTAATGATCTATTTAAAAATAACAAATAAATCATGTAAAAAAGCTTTAATGCTTTTGGATTCATGTGTTAAACATTCGGGGTAAAGAGGTGAAAAGATAGTTACATTATCTAGACAAATAATATTTTTTTATTATACATCTACATTAATTTTCTAATGTGTTCTAGTTTCTTTTAATAGATATGTGTTATTTGATCTAACAAGTATAGTTATTCACTATCATATCAAATATCTTGAGTAATTTGAATATGATAGATTATATAAGTTATTATAATCCAATTTTAGTTCACGGACTTTTAATTTAATTTTACAGTATTTAAAATATAAAATTAAAATATCAGAGATTTTTTTTGATGAAAAGTGTGATTTATCTACTTGCATGAAAATTAGAAATTATTATATGTCTTTGTCATTATATCTTTATCTTTGAGATAATCACTATCCTTTTCAAAATAATTATTACATTCAAGTTAATTCCTATTTTTTTAAGATAATCATTACCTTTAAATTAATTCTTATATTCTTCAAGATAATCGTTATCTTTTTAAAGATAATTCTTACCTTATTCAAGATAATTCTCATCCTATTCAAGATAATCCTCAAGATAATGATAATTATCTATAATTCTTATCCTATTCAAGATAATCCTCAAGATAATGATAATTATCTGTTTTTGAATTTAATTATAATTTAAATTAAAAAAAAAAGAATAAATTTAATTAGGATTTTACTTCTTACATAAATAAGACTTTGCACTATAAATATTGATGTCAATACATGAAAAAAAAAGAAAAAGAAAAAAGGAGAGAACAATCAAAGAGGACAAAAAAGAAAAAGAAAAAAGCTATTAACAAAAACCTAAAAAATAAAAATAAAAACATTTACAATAAGAGGGGGCCAGCAAAATTCTATACTTGTCGCCGCTGCCCCCTCCCCCAGCCTTTTCTTCTTCTTTTTCTTGGTCTCAAACCAGCCATTTCCCCCTCACGACCAGCCACCGCAACAAGGTTATGTGGTGTAGTTTTTACTCCTCCAGCGGTGCAACTTCTTCATACACCAGAACCGTAAGACTCCAGCATTCCGGCCCCAGCAGCTCTTCCACACCATTGAAGCAGCTGCATTGATCTCAACCTTCAAAAGCCACCATACAGGTTTTCATCTGGTGCTGCAGAATCCTCTTCGCAGGAAAGGAGTTCACGAATAGACTGTTAGCCGCAGCTCCTTCCTCCTGGATCAGCAACAACAGCCCCAGCTAGCAACTATATCAGTCCATAATCCCTTATCGCCATCTCCTCCCGAACCAGTCTCCCTCTTGCCAAGCTTTGCCTTCGACACCAGTCCTCACTCCCCTTTCTCACCGTGAGCATGCATCATCCATAGCAGCAGCAACCATCTCTTTTCAGTAGAGGCAGGGGAATCATGAACAACAAAACGGGAAACCAGAAAACGAAGGTGGCTTAGAAGAGAATGAACTGACAGGAAGAACTAAGAAGAAGGAAGAACGAAGAAAAAACACGGCGACGGGAACTGGAGAAAAATCATAAGAAAACCAGAGACAGAACTCAATGGAGAACGAAACAAAAAACAGGGGCCGAGAACCGAAGACAAAAAACAAAGAGGCAGGTAACGAAATAGGGAGAATGAACAGGAGGAAGAACAGTGGAAACAGAGAACGAGTGAAGGACGAATAACATGGGGGACTAAAACAAAAAAAAGAAAAAGAGCAGAGGCCGAGGAAGGAAAAACCAGAGAATAAGGACCCGAAAACCAGAGAAGAAAAACAGAAGCATTGACCAGAGCACGCCATTACCATCGTCTTCGACTTCGTCTCCGCGCGCATCAGGTAAGTTCCTTCGTTCTTCTCTGTTGCCTTATATTTCATTTGCTTTGCTACTGTAGCAGTGAATTATAATCCACATGCTACTGTAGCAGTGAATTTTAGTTCTACAATTCCTTTGTTTATCTAGTAGGCGTGCGCCGCCATGCATGCCTGCTGCTTGATACTGTTTTGATCCGGTGACTGGTTTCAGCCCAGCTCTAAAAAAATAAAAATAAAAAGATAGAGAAAATAAATAAATAAAAATAATGTAATTTATTGGTTTATTCATTAATAATAGAGTCATGAATAAAAATACCGGTTTAAATTTATATTATTTTTATTCATTATTAAAAAATAAAAAATATGTATGCATGGATAAAAATAATGTAAATTTATTAGTTTATTCATCGATGTAAGAGTAGAAATAAAAATACTGGTTTAAATTTATATTATTTTTATTTATTTTATTTATTTAAAAAATATATGCATGCTTAAAAATAAATTTATTTTTATTTATTTGTTCACTAGTGCTAGAGTATGGAATAAAAAAATACTGATCTAATTTATTTTTATAACTATGTAATATTTAGCAGTGTTAGAGTTGGAGATATTCGTAGTTAAATATTTACTAACGTTAGAGTTAGAAATATTATAAGCAAATTATCATAGTGTAAATTAATAGATATTTAACAATTTAAAATAAAATAAACAATGCAGTCTGTCTCAGACAGAACATTTAAAAAGTGATAATATCTTTTGTTTTACATAACTAGTCACGTATCATGAAATCTATGTTAACCAGTTAGGATAATAACCATAATAATAGGTAGTGATTCATTATACAATATCATTTTTTATCAAAAAAAATAAAATATTATAAATCCATTTTTTCCACGTATATATTTAGTTTTAATATCATTGCGATATCCGAATATAACACGAGTTATTTTCAATAATGCGAGTGAGAGAATTATCGCATATAAAATTCAAAACAATATAAAATGATTGTTTTTTACACGCAGGCGAAACAAATTCTTAGTTGTCATCGGCTATCGTGACCTCGAACTTGTCTTGTGATTTTATTTCTTTACCTCCGGTGTACATCTTGATATTGGTTAAGATTAAAACTTTAAATTCATTTGTATGATTAAATATTAAACATATTAATTTGTATTTTTTTTAAAGATCTATCTTTAGTTTTATTGCTTATTAAAAAATCGATGAAAAATCTAAAAAATATGTGTCTTGATATTAACTAGATCAAAACATAAAAAATATTTAGATATTTTTTTACAACAAACAAAAAATTATGCAGAGTTAAATTGATGTAACGTGGTCAACTCGGTGGCATATGTAACCTGAACAATCAACAAAAACATCAGTTGACTAAAAACAATATCAAATGAAATCTTTATTTTTTTTAAAAAAATATCGAAATGATAATATATTGGATTGATCTCGGTCAATTAAAATTAACCTTTGAAATTTATGATTATAGTCACAATACCATGATAAAAGCTTAATTCTCCACTGATACGGTGTTTGATGGTGAGATTAAAAAAAAAAACGAGTCAACTCAGGTTGATATATCAAACTTATAACCTGTGTCATAAGACTGTAACAACCTCGAAAAAAAAAACTCATGAAACTCAAATCTCAATTAACCAATTATCAAGGTGTAGAAATTAAACAAAATCAATTATAAAAAGAATATAAAATAAACCCAAGTCAACTAGATTAACACATCAGATCCATAATTTGGATCATAAAATCAGGGTAACTTGATATAAAAAAAAATAATAAATAACTAAATTAATCTATTAACCCTGCGATATAAATCATGAAGTTGAGATAAAACTATAAAAAACAAATCATGCAATACAATTCTCAATCACTACAATGTTGAATTGTGAAAGTAAAATAAAAAATTCAATTCTAAAAAAAATCTAAAAAATAATTTAAGTTAATCTGTTAAACTCACAATTCAGGTTATAAGATCAGGATAATTTTATATAAAAAAAATTAAAATAAATTAAAAAATATAATTGTTAATTAATAAAATATCAAGAAATAACATTTTAAAATAGATAAATCAAGAAAAAAAATAGCATGTTGTTTAACATAGTGTCGTAAGAAAATGGTTGCTGTATCGAAGGTTAAAATAAATCACAGTTTCCATGTGTTTGGATATGCAGAAAAAACAGGTTTTATTTCGATGAGACCCACATTAACTGTGGCTGCACCCGTGGTCGATAAAAAGTTAGAAAATTATACTTTCCAACGACAGCTAACCTCATTTTTTCAAGATCCATTATGCTAAGAAAAAACGGCCGGCTTAACTATTCATCTCTTGTCTCTAGAATTGCATATTTTAAAAGCTGTAGTTAGTCTTCCCCAAACACTATACAAGAGAGCAGGTAAGAGATGACTTCTTGGAGCTTTTCCCTCGCATGATTGTGTATGACCCGGACAAAGACTTGTTTGAAAATCAAGACAGTGAAAATGACCAAGGGCCGAGCGATCCAGCTCCACGATCTGCTTCACAAGGAATGGTGCCCTTCCTCTCTCGAACTTCAATCATCTGCAATAGCTGTAAGCGGTGGACGCCACTGAGAGTTGGAGATGAATTAATAATGACAGATAAATCGTTCAAGTTTCTTTATAAAAACGAATAACGAAGAATGGTAGAGTACTGTTTCAGCTGGATTTCGTCTAGTACAATTTTAAATATATCCAACTAGATTCAACCTAGTAAAATAAAAAAAATTATTTTTAAAATTTTTAATTATATTTTATTAAAAATTAATATTTAATATTATTCAATAACATTATATAAATTAAAATTATATCATATAATAATATAACATTTATAAAATTTAATCATAATTTCAATTTTATTTCTAAAAATATTTTATTTAATGTTGTTACATATTCAAAAAACCATGAAAACCGTGTCTTTATCGAATAAATTTTATACGCTATTAAAGATGGTTTAATAAAATAATAAAAATATATATAAAATATTATTCATTTTATAATATAATAATAGTAGTTAAATCTATAATATTTAAATTAAAAAATATTAATATATATATATATATATAGTTATTTTATAATCTCAACTTGAAAAATATTTTCAATCAAACTTACTAAATTATTTTTTATTTAATTTTAATTTTAAACAAATATATATAAATACAAAATCAAACACAACTAATCATATTTTTTATAAATAATTTTTTTAATTATAATAATAAAAATTATTACAATACCAACTAAATTTTATGCTAAACGTCAACCGTACTAAGTTGCTAGCACTGGCGAGTCCAAGCATTCCTTAACTTTTGCACAGTAATGTGATGACGTAACTGGATAAAAATAAAATGGATTGCCTTTGCTGACCCAGGCAGCACTCGATCGCGTGGCCTGGGGTCTATGTAATTTAACACAGGGCATGTATATTTTTACCTCATTTTGACGAAAGCTGGAAACCTGTCGATTTTAGGTTCAGCACTTGATGTTTTTTCGTAAGGGCTTGGGAGACACGTCACACTTGGTGGTGCCTCAAACTTTTATGATGATTAAGCTTTAATTATTATATATTCAGTAGATTTATGGGCTCGGGCTAAAACAATATTTTATTAGTAATAAAAGATATTATGCAAGAGTATTAAAAAAAAAAATCAAGATATAAATCTGACTAACAAAACCTAAAGCCATTAAAATTATAGATCAAGATCCAGTTAATAATTTTAATTTTCTACCCATTTAATATCCAATAATAAAATAAAAAATAACAATTTACAAAATATATCAAACCAAGAAAAATAGTAATAAAAATAATGAAAATCAAGTTTATCAAGAAAAAATTTCAGGAATATCAAAAAATATATAAAAAATTATTTTAAAAAATAATAAGAATTAAATTCAAAATATTAAAAAATTAAAAAATAATTTTAATTTTATAAATTGCCTGTAAAACTTATTTTAAATATAGAAGGATGAAATTAAAAAAATAATATCAATTTAAAAAATTATTCAAAAAATCCAATATAGAATGAAAAATAAAAAAATAGAGATAACTAAAGTCATTTTAAAGACTAATAAAAGATTTTATATAATTTTTTTTTATCTCAAATTAAATAAACATTGAAGAATGAAAAAAAATTTAATTTTAACAAAAATAAAAAAAATTAAGCAAATTAGATGCTAATTTTTTAAACTTAGTCTAACATGTGAAACCAACAACCCGTTAAATCTTGAATCCGGGTTTAATAAAAAAAACTTAATTTTTAATTAAAATAATATTAAAGGATGAAATTATAAAAAGAATATCAATTTTAAAAAAATTCATGATAAAAAATAACAATAAAAATTTAAATTTAGTAAATAAAAAACCCAAGATAGATGAAATTATAAAAAAATAAAAATAACCATAAATAAAATAAAATTGTTGTTAAAAGAATGAAACCAACCTTGAAAGATAAATATGGAAAGGGGTGAATTAAAAAAATTATTTTATTTTTATAAATTATTTTTTTTTAAAAAATATGAACCAAATGTCAAGGAAAAAACTTGAAAATATTGGGGAGAAACTTGGAGAGATTAAAAAAGAAAAAAAGGTTGTTGCCGCAAAATTGAAAATGCATTTGGTGCATGTGCTACCCAATCACAAAGAAAACACTGAGACTTTTTAAATACCACCATAAAAGATGTTGTTCAATGACCAAACAACCCTGTAAAAACTGCTTAAAAGACTCGAGGACCAACTACCAGCTGAAGTGTGTCATGCTCGTGCCAACAAATCCAGCTGTTTTGTTTTTTTAGCTTTCATAAAAAAATAAAAATGCATAAAAGCCCCTGGGATTAAGCCATTGTGTTTGGTTCCCGGGATATTTAAGTGATTTGATTGTTCTAAAAAAAATTAAAAAACTAATATACTTCCCTTTCTCTCTTTTTTTTTTAATTACTATATATTTACAAGAGAGATTTCCTTTTTTGTTCCCAGATATTTAAGTGATTTAATTGTTCTAAAAAAACTAATATGGGTACAATGACTTCCCTTTCTCTCTCTTTTTTTTAATTACTATATATTTACAAGAGAGATTTCCTTTTTTGTTCCCAGATATTTAAGTGATTTAATTGTTCTTAAAAAACTAATATGGGTACAATGACTTCCCTTTTTCTTTTCTTTTTTTAATTACTGTATATTTACAACAGAGATAAATATAAAAAGAGCATGGAAAATAATATTTAAACCCATCAAAAAGTTATAAAAATTCTCATGCGTGCTAAAAAAAAATTATATAAATAATATATCTCCTGTTTAAAATCATCAATTAAGAATTTTAATTCTCTGCTAATTTAATGTTAAGTAATTAAATTAAAAAAACTAACCAAAAAATAAAGAGTCAAAGAAAATAAGGATCAAATACGAAAGAAAAAAATAAAAACATGAAATTGAAAAGGAAAACAAAGTAAAAAAACTATCTCAAATAAAAAAAAATCAACAGAAGAAAAATTAAATATGATAAATCAACAGAATAAAAATTAGATCTAACAAACTAAAATATCAAAAGGGAACATGATTGAAAACAAGACACAAATTGAGAAATGAATTAAAATAAAACTAAAGGAATAAAAAATCAAGGGGCAAAATCAAAAGAAAAATAACTTGAAGAGTTGAAATGAAAATGTAGAGTAGTAGACATAAAGTTCGACGAGGAAAGAGAAAAAAAGAAAATGATTTTTGCGATGCATCGGAGATCCGACGACTATATATGCAGCATAAGAAAAAGGAGAAGGCCTCAACAAATCTAATGATGTAGCGGGAGAATATATTTTACCATCAAAATCGATCTCACATGTCACTTGAAGGTGGCAGGGCTATTGATGCATTTGTTCTTTTCTATTTTTTAAAATTTTAAAAAACACAACACTACTTCTAAGACCAGAAAAATATTACAAAAAAATCCATTTTGGAATGACAATACAGCTTCTCAAGTCAAGCTTTTGAAAATTTGAATCCAGAGATAATAGAGTTATTATATTGTAGCAAAAATATGAAATACCTAAAAAGACCTTGTGCTATAATTAAATTATTATTTGCTTTTAACGACAACAAGATTATTTGACTGCATAAGAGAAAGATGAAACTACCTAAACGCCCCTTAGTAATTACAGAATGATAAATGAACCAATTTAAAAGATCATTTTACCCTTTAAAAAACAGTTTAATGTGAGTTTTTTCGAGAGAAAAATTATTAATTCGCTATTACAGTCTATAGTAAACAAAGTTATTTGTACAGTATTTTTTCTACGTGTTTTAGCATTTTATTTAATGCATTATTATGTTATTAGGCGCTTTGATATGAAGTGAAAAAAAATAATGATGTATTTATAAATGTTTAAAACAATTAAATACTATTTTATTTAGGTTATCCTGTAGTGCTTTTAAGATATTAAGTGACCAGTAAATATTATAATATGCTAAAAATATTTTATTTATATTAAATAATATGTTACCTGTTGATTCCATGCGTATGCACGTTTTTTTTTTTTGTGAAAATGATTCCTCAGTTTAAAAAACTATATAAGATGAAAATAAATACAAACAAGTAATTTTAGTAAAATCAATTGCTATGCCCGAGATATTATAGTGATAAATTAAAATTTTTTAATTAGAAAATAATAAATCATCTGACATTTTGCTTTTTGAGATGAATATCTAATGTGTAGGTCATTATCTAGTAATATATAGCTCATGTAAATCTTAATTAATTAATATAAATTCTATAGTAGGGAGTTGATTATATTCATTTGAAAAATTCTATCAATTTTAAACATTCTATCCAAGATAGATTGTATTGTCAATTTTATTTAAAATTATTTAAAAGTTATTTTTTTTATTTTTTTAAACATTTATTATACATATTTCTAATTTTAGTAATGATGAATACTGTGAGCCCGAAAAGTGTGACATGTATGACTTTGACTCTAGTAAATAACTTCATAAAATATGGATTTTTAATGAAGAAATAAACAATTTTTTTATGCTTTTTTATTTTTATTTTTTTCTACCCTTTTTATCAAAGAAGAAGAAGAAGCATTCCTCAGCATTTTTACATCTAACAACGATGGTAATCAGACGGAGTATATAGTAGAAAAAAAAATAAAACTAAATATAAAGGTGTATGGTGCCAAATATATTTTTGATAAATATAGTTTAGGCTGGATGGGTTAGATCTATCGTTTTATCTAATACACCCTTGATAAATATTAAAGGCTTACAAAAAAAAAATTAACAAAAATTCTTAAATATTTTTTAAAATTTTCTGATATAAAAGGAGTGTTATTTGACCAGATATCAAAATAAAAATGATACGAAAAACATGAACAAGATACAGAACACATCCTTGATAAACATAGCCTGGGCTGGATGGGTCAGGCCCAATCGTCTTTTTTTGGGGTCTTAGGGCCTGATCCAGCCAGCCCGGCCCGTTTACCGGTTTAGGCCAGTAACCGGTTGGGTTGTCTTTCCCGCAAGCTTGTGCGAACTTTATCACACACGCCTGCTACAGTCGTTGGTTAATTAAATTGTGAAGAGAGGGAAACCATGGCACTTACCTCTGCACCCGGATGCCGCAGCTTGAAGATGATGGCGTATTGTTGGAGAGCTTTCCTTCTGCTCTTCCCCTCGTTCCTCTTCTCTGTAACCTCTTGTTTCCTTTCCTGTCTCTCTCTTTTTTATGGTTTCTCTCTCTCTCTCTCTCTCTCTCTCTCTCGGTCTCTCTTTCCTCTCTGTGTCTCCCACCTGTTTTCTGCCCTTTTTTTTTTCTCTCCTTTTCGTTCTGTTTCTCGTCAGAAAAAATCCCTCCCCCTCTGTTTTCCTGCCTTCCCCTGCCTTTTACAAGCTTTCCCGCTGCTTATATCCCCAGGGACATGATAAGGCCTGGGGCATTGTGCTTAGGTCGGATTGGGGCACCAACAGTCGTGCCCATGCCGGACTGTTGGTGGCGGTTTCGTCGGCCTGCTAGCGATCTAGTGGCGGGGGAGGGACGTCGGCTGAAACTTGGTCCGGCCTTTGGTCTTCATGTCATTGCCTTGCTGGGGTTGTGTGGCAGCATTTCCCTTTTGCAGTTGGCGCCCCCAGCTTCCAGGGGAAGAGGAAGGAGGAACGGTGCCTTTGAAATGGCGTCGTTTCAGCGTGGGACGGCAAAGTTCAATGTGGTCCTTGAGTTTCAATATTCTTACCCATGCCCATGGGTGAATTGCAATTAGACCCGTGTATTTCAGTTAAGTTCAGCCCCATCTTTTTAATATTTATTCAATTAAGTTCTGCTTTTATTAATTAACTAATTTTACTAATTGACTAATTTAAAATTTAATTAAGTCTTTAAACTTATCAGCCATTCAATTAAACTCTAGATTTCATTAGTTAAATTAATTTCAAGCTCAATTATCTTCAAACTTATTAGTTTTTCAATTAAACTCTTGATATCATTAGTTAAAATCCATTCAAAGTTTAATTGAGTTTTCAAACTTGTCATTTCTTTCCATTCCTTCCAAAATTAACTTTTAAAATTATAATTTTAACCTAACTAACCTTTAATACTGTTAATTTGTGCTGTCTTGACCTTAAATTTTCTTCATTCATTCTAATTTTTCCATTTCATCTTCCTTTTATTTTATAAAAATCAAAATCAAAATAAAAAAATAGATGACATCAATGATAAAAAAAAATATTTAAAAGATAACTATTTGAAATTATACCTATCAGATCTAGTATGGGGTTTGATCTAATTCAAGGTAAGGATTGTAAATTGGCTAGGTCAATTTGGAGATCTTAGTCCATCTAATTTTATCCTAAAATGATATTATTTTAGTTTTAATGAAAAAAATATTGATTGGATAAAAAGATTTTTAAAACATGAAATTATGTTTTTCTAAAAAAAAAACCTTTAATTAATCTAAGTGTTTCATGTATCATGGATTGTTATCTATGCTTGATTAGTTGAGTTACTAGCCTAAATACATGTATTGTTGATTACTCTATTTTGTTTTAAAAAAGAATTTTTTTAAACGACACCTAATTTCATTTCAAAACAAATTAGTTAGTGGCTAAATATTATTTTTAAACTAAAACCAGTTTAAAAATCACAATAATATCAACCAGACACATGGTTTAACGGTTTCCAGTGCTTAAAGCCACTGTAGTGGTACGATAAAGAATGGAAGTTTCCTTTTCCATTGTTTCACAGTCAATGAGTTCAAGAAAGACGCCTTAGCACATTCAACACTGTAATTTTTTATGTGTCCAAACATATAAAATCTTGTAACGTTAACTCCCTGTAAAAAAGATTTCCAGAGTCAAAGGTGTCAACAACTCAGGAAAGTAGATGAAAAACATAGACATTTAAAAATGATAAAAGAAGAAAACAAAGTTCCACTATAATGTTAAAAATTAGTATGTATGTATGTGTGTGCCAAGATTATTTAGCATAACTAGTTTATTTTTGTGATTTTGGCACGTGTTACATCTAAATATTCTGTATTGTAAACAATAATATCTAAATCATCACTCATTTTTATGATGTAATATTTTGAATTTAAAAAATTATAATATAGCTAATTATTTAACCTGAATTTTAAATTAAATAATCTTGCTTGTTTAGTAGATCTAAAGAAAAACATCAAATAATAAGAAGAAACAAGTTTTATTCAACTTATCCAATCTAAAAAATCTAAATTAATATGATATAAACTTCACTAAATTATTTTATTTTATTTTATAATATGATAAAAAATACAAAAAATAATTCACAATTAACATAATATTAAATAATAAAATTATATAAAATTTAATATTAAAAAAAATAAAAAATATATATATCTTCAATGATGGACTATACTGAATTAAATTAATTTTTTCATGTTATAATATAAAGACAGTATAAAATCAGTTACAATTAATTTAACAATCAACTATAAAATTAACTAAAAATAAATTATTAAAATTCAAGATTATAAAAAAAGCGAATGGATTAAAAATAAAAAAAGATAAAAATTTATAGGCTAATAAAAATTAAAAAAAAAACTTCTCATATCTAATGAGAGAATGTTTGAAAATATGAGTTGACTCATGTTTTTAAAAAATTTTAATTTATTTTTTATTTTAAATTAATTTTTAAAATTATTTTCATGATTTTAAAAATAATTTTTTTAAAATAAAAATATTATTTTAATATAAAAAATATTTTTAAAAACAATTTAATTACAATTCCGAACAAAAAATTGCGGCAACAGTCTGCCCGACAAGCACGGGATCAGTGGCCCGTGTACATCCATTAGATGACTCAATATGGGCCCAACGCCTACATTCTAGGGTGTGGCGGGTGGCCCGGCCATTAGATATCAGCAGCTGTTATCTGGATTAGGTTTTCCAAGACGTCTCTAATCACTCTCTTTCCATGGAGGCAGTAAACAACAAAAGAAGTTAGCTCGTTAGTGCTGGATCAGGGGCACGTTAAGAGCAGGCCAGCTTCAAATTGCGCTTTCCTTTTTTTTTTTCCTTTTTTTTTTCTTGTATCTTTCCTTTCTGTCACTTCGATGGAACATGACAAACCTCAGAAATATCTTGGAAAAGCATGTAAAAAACATTAAAGTGGAATATCATCTCCTGTAGACTATTGTGGATTAAATCATGGTAACTTGCCAATCAAAAAACATTTGAGTCAATAAAGCATGAAATGATTTTTTTGAAAAAAACCCCATAATAAATTTAATATGATATCAAATCGTGACTATTGTATCAGATTCATTATTTTATTGGTTCAGTAAATATTGACATTATTCCATGCATTGTATATGATTTTCTTACCCCCAGTTTAGAGCACATAATCATCGAGAAAGTTTATCAACCATGTCTCTATTCCAATAATTGTTTAAGGTTAATTGAATCCAAAATCCCACTTTAACAGATGCACCATTTCGTTAATCACATCATTGATCATCGCTTAATAGACATTCCAATACAGGTAAATTATCATACCAGAAAAGTGAAAAAATAGTTTATATTTACTGTTTTTGATGGGTTATTTACTTGGCTTTTTGAAAATTTGCTGCTGTCGAGGGACACTACTTAACCGTACTGTGACTTCAATACAAAAAAGAAAAAGAGATAGCTTAAGCCATAATTCAGTGTTTCAACTTGGAACCGACAATAAAATTTTGAACAATAGAGCCGCTGGATTGCCAAGGGGGACTCGCTACCATGGCTGTACCGTGACTAGCCTCCCTAACTTGAATCTTGCCATCAGGCACATCCCTCGTGTATGGTTGCTCCGTCGTTCCTCTCCGCACCCAAATACCATGCTTGCACGTTCAGGCACGGTGCAGCAGACATAAATTATATGGGTTCGGCTCAGCTTTTTCTGGGCTGGGGCTACCTAAAGCTGTTCTACGTAAATAAGCCCAGTGCCTGAGTTCATTTCTTTGTCCCATCCCAATGGATAAATATTCAGTTATTTAAGATATTGATGAATAGAAAGATTCAAAAGAGGCTTAACCTTTTGACCTAATCGAGGAGCTAGAGGTCCTTGTCACTCAAGAAAGATTTAAATATCTCAGTCCTCTCATTTTCACTGGTTAAAAGTTTTAAAACCTCGGCACAGTGAAGGGTAAGAGAGATAAACAAACCAAGCTTTGTGTTTTAAGGTTCCAATACTGACCAGATTCTGGCCTCCCCCAGGACGTACGTGTCCATCTGTGATTTGCTCTGATTGTTCATTTTCAAGCGTTAATATAATACTAAATGACACGCACTTTAGAAAAGGAGATTGATGAAACATTTTTCAGCATTAAGGTTAATTACAAATCAAGTTCAATTAATCTTCGACGACGGTGTCTTGTCAATACAGTAAGTTTTCTAGTATATGCATGCACTCATCAGTGGACATGACGGCTGTCTTATTGGCTAAACATTTGATCAGCACGAAAATTATCATTACACCAATCGGTTTGCTCTTGGTGTAATTTTTTTAGTTACGAACACAGCACTGGGGTGGTTGAGATTATGATATATATATTATTGTATAAAATATTTTTTTATTGTAAAATAAATTAAAATAATAATAAAAGGTACATAGGTGACATGCTTCCTCTAGAATGCTATTCGTGGTAAAGTTCTCACCGCTAAGAAAGAATCGCTGTTCGATTTCTTTGTCGTTCTTCTCTATCGCTGTCCTAAGCATTATAAAGTTAATTTCAAGCAATTACATGATTGAAAGTTTGAAACAAGTAGTCGGCAGATTCGTTTTTGTTAGCGAATCAGTGTGTGCGACTTTTTCTTATTTGCAAGCTGTGGATTCTCGTCCGGCTTGCTAAATCCTTGGTGTGTTTGTTTAGACTTTAGATGGCGAGTAAATCTTCTTTTCTATCCACAGAATCATTTTAATTTCAAATCCGAGGAAACAGTGACAACTCAAGGGTCTTCGGCTCGATACATTTTTTTTTATTAACGTGGGTGTCCGGGTCAGCTTTCGCGCACCACGACTAATCCCACGGGCCCTGAAGTTAACGACCATGTAAACCTCCAGTGGCCATCATATGAGCAACCAAGGACTCGAACCTGAGACCACAGATGGAGCAAACCCCTTAATCCCAAGTCCTTGCCATTTAGCTACCACCTATATAGTTGATACATTTTTATTCTGATCACCTGCAAAGATTGCTAATTGTTTACAAATCTCTGTTCATTGTTGAACAGGTGAGATCGAGCGTGCAATTAACTGAAATAGAAAATTTTCTCCTAATTATATGCCGATTCGGATAAGGATTAATAAAGCCAGTTCAGGAATGCTGTTGCGTAGGGCGTGTGGCATCAGCAATATCTGGGTGCGCTTTCCACTTTGATTTATTTGTCAGTTGACATTTTGTTCATCGCTTAAGATGAATCAAGTTCTTAAATTAAATTACAAATCAAGTTTTTTAAAATATATATATTTTTTATTTTAACTGGCAATCTCCAAGCAGCTCTCAAAACTCGCCCTCTCAAGGTTTCCCTCAAGTCTCCGGTCTGCAATCTTAATAACTTCTCACATCGCATGTCGCTTAATTTCATTTTTTGTTCAATACTTAGCCGCAAATAGACGTTAGAAAGTAGGATCGACATTAAAACAGTAGGAATTAGCAATTAATCACTCTTTCAACTTGTTTCCTAGCTTATTTGGGTAGGTGCTGTAGACTTGCTGCCACGTTTAGGTTGGGGTTTGCAAGTAGATTTTTAATTCTTTTAATATAATTCATTAAAAAAATACAAAAAATATAGTTAGGGCATATATTAGAGTGTCTCCAATAGTTAATTGAATTCATAATAAATAAATTTTGGTAGTTGGACTGCCTTACAGGTCATCACTCAACCATCCCTTCAACTTCTTTTATACATAGTTTCCTTCTTTGCGAAGAACATAAAAGAACCTGCAATCAAAAGCATAAAAAAAATATAGCAACTTAGGAAAAAATAAACATAGGAAATGAAAACCCCCGGGTTTCCTAAACTTATGATAATAGAGAAAATTAAGACAAGTCAAATTGAAAGCAAAATTAAAAATGGCATGCCAAGGAAGTAAGCATAAGCATCAAATGGTACGAGAAGAAAATAATATTGGCTATGAGATAAAAATGAAAATGATAAATAAACTCTATGATGACAGAATAAAACATGATTTTTCCTACAAAGCCTCTATATCCAAAGGCATGGAAATTTTTTTGCCGAACTTTCTCAATTGATTTGGAAAAACGATTATGATCAAATCAGGCATACTGAACCATTAGAGCATACCGTGTGCAGTATTATATATGCTAAAAAATTGAGAAATCTCGAGACTAGTGGCAAAATAAAGAGATTAAGAAAGGTAATTAATTTTCTTTGGCGAGAACTCTGAGGAAGAAGATAATTGTCCTCGTAAATAGCTTAAAAACCATGACAATGAAGATTAAAGAAATAATGCATTGGTTGAAGGTTTTGATGAAATTCACAATATGAATTTTGATTTAGATCTTGGTATCGTTAATAACAATTGTGATCAAAGTCTTAATATGGGAATTCATTTCAAGATTCTAAGAAAAATTCAATTTTGGCATGGTACCGCTGTACCGGTCCTAGAGCTATAAATTAATATTTTATCTTAATAAAATATTGATTAATAAATATTATGATAGATTGATAAATAGAAATAAAAATATTAAAGGAATATTTTTGTTGGTAAATTGCTAATATATTTTACCAACAAAAATATTCTCTTGGTATTTACTAAGAGAATTACAGTGGGGAAAAAAATTAAAACAAAGAAAAAAATAATGACGTATTATTTTTACCAACAAAATTACCGATAAAATTTATTCTGTTAGTAAAATTATTGATAAACTACAAATACTATTTATCATGTCAATTACAAAGTAGTTGACGGAAACTTCCAATGGTATTTTACAGAGAGCTCTTGAACTATTTACTTATTGCACTGTTAATTATTATTTTTTACAAATAAAATCACCGATTAGTTAAAAAGTCATTAACGATATTTGATGGTTTCTAAAAATTCTTGATTAAATTCAAATTTTAAATTAAAGATTATAAATGAAATCATCAATAAAATAATTAAAAATATTAATATTTAATTATTTATATACAAAACTATCGATAAAACACCTCAATAAAAAGTCTAGAATTTCTAATTTCACCATAAACCATCTCCTTTCTTCTTCCTTTTCTTCTTCTTCTCTCATCTCCTGAACCTTTTCTCTTCTCCTCCATGCCTAGCTATGTCTTCTTCTTCTTTTATATTTTTTCTTCTCAGTTTTTTTTAATTAACATACTTTATGATTTATTTTCCCTTAGCTTCACTTGCAATTATATTAAGATAAAAAAAAAATCTTTTTTTTTAGTGTTTTTTTTCAGTGTATTTGTTTTTTTTTTGTTCTTAATAATTGTATGAGAGTTGTTGTAAGTTTTTTTTTGTTCATGTGAGATCAAATTTTAGTTGATTTATTTATAGGATTTTTAATTTTTTTGGTTGAATTTTTTTTCATTTTATTTATTTGTTGCAAATTTGTTTGAGTTGATTTTCTTCTTCTTTTTCCAAGCATTTTGAGTATTATAGAGTGTTGATTAATATTAATTTAATTATTTTATGTTTTTGTAAAATAGATTTTTTATTACTGATGGATAAAAAATTACCAATAAAAAATTCATTAAAATAGTATTTTCATTGATGATTTTGTTGGTAAATTAATTACCTACAGAATAATATATATTGCAAATATCAATGAAAAATTCTGTTAATAGATCTAAAGATTATGATAGTAAAAGCATTGACGTTGAACATTTAGTAATAATGCTTTTAAAAAATGTTATAATTATAATTACTTTATAATAATTTTTTGAACATTTTTATCCTAAAATTTTTATTTTTATTCTACATTTATTAATAAAAAAGTAATAGATATTACACATAAAGATTGCTTTTATCTGTACTTTACATTTATTAATAAAAAATTAATAAATATTAAACATAAAGATTGCTTTTATAAATAAGATTATATGTATTACATAAATAAGTTCAGTACTCATTCACTGTATAACATATATGCTAGCAAATGGCAATTACTCTCAGTCTTGCAACTTGTTTCCCAGCTTATCTAGGCACACCACCGAATTCCTGCAATCACGTCCGAGCAGGTAGTGGTTTGCAAGTAGAATTTTATTTCCTTTAATTCAATATATCTAAATGAAAATACCAAAGACATATTCAGAGCATCTCTAATAATTAATTGAATTCATGAAAAACAGAGTTGGTAATTGGAATGCCCTGGAGACCATTATCCAGTTCTTTTTGGGTTCTTGGAGGGGTAATATCCTCTTCTCTTTCTTTCTTTTTTTTGTTGGGTACTGTAATACATGATATTTTATAAAAATATTTTTTTTTATTTTTAATATCCGCATATTAAAAATTATCAAAAAAATATTTTTTAAAAATAACAAAACATAAACTACTGTAATCTACAAACACACACTAGAAGCTAAGGATAAACTTAACACTTAACAGCTAGGAGTTGTGATGATATCATCACCTCCCCACGAAGGGCCTATCATGTTCGAGCACGGGCAATGTAATTGGATATGCACATTTTTTTAGAGGGTCATTTGTTGTTTTCTTCAGATTTCTTACGTTCTGGAAACATCATTTCTTTATGTAATAAAAAATTAGCAAATTGCCCAACGTTAGGATCCAGTGAAAAGCGACAAGCGTACGACATGGAAAAGATAATAATAAATATTACACTATCTGTTAATAAAAGAAATGATTAGAAAAGCGAGATAGAATAACCAACCAAAAAGGAGTGCGTAGTGTCTGCTTTCTATCTAGTATTTTTAATTGCAAGAAAATGCAAAGGAGGGAAAGACACCTAGGCTGTGTTTATTAGTGAAAATTTGTTAGGAAATAAATAGTTAAAAGTGTTAAAATAAATTTTTTTTGTTAAAAAAACACAGTTTTCTATTTTTTTTAATTTCTATAAAACTAAAAAATAATATCAAATTGTTTTTTTCCAAATTATCTACAAAAAAACTTATTTGATTCACGCTATGCTCTTTATTTTGACAGCAAATCAAATAAAATCCTTGTTTTTAATTTTAAAAAATTTGTAATCACATAAACTTTTTTTAAAAAAAACTTTTCATGCAAATATTTAAAAAATACAAAAAAAAAAGTAGAGATGAAAACTAAAACAAAAAAAACTATTTTCTAAAAATAAACACAACCTTAATTAGCATAAACACGTTAAAAAAAAAACGCGGTTGGATATTTCTAAATATACGAGGTTGTAAAACATGACTTGAATTTAATTGTATAATCAACTCATCTGTATATCTTTCAAAAATTAAATTAATTAATGAATTTCATTAATACATCAGTAAGATCTTGGACAGGATTCATCCATGCCTGTAATGGTAATGGAACCTACCCGGGAATCACCGCATGATCAAGTGATAATGGATGGTTGTTCAAGTCATTTTCTACAAAATTATACGATCGATCGAGTACTAAACAACATGGCTAATTGTAACTAATCAATTTGTATGAATACACCAAATTAATCGGTCTTTCTCAGAAACAATAAAAGGAGAGAAACCTTGAGACAAAAGTTAATTAATTAGATACTTCTCAACTATCAAGCTAGCCCCATTTGGAATCATACCTAAGCACACTCCAAAAGGTCACCGGTGGAACAAGATATAGCTGTAATTGTAACATTAAAAAACCATGAAAGAAACGATCTTGATAAGCATGCCTACCTTTTCACGACAAAAAGGGCAACTTCAGGTATGAAAAATGATTAATTAGGAACTATTTTCTGTTTCATGTCAAAAACCACCTACGATTTGCAAATGAACCTTTAGTTTTTATCATCTTGTTAATTATGCTGGTTCCGTCAGTAGACACAGAGTGGCCATTATGGTCGGTCGGCCCTCCAAGTAAACAGGTGATCACTTCACTATCAGCCAAAAAGAAGAAGAACAATATTAAACTGAGCAGTAATTTTTTTTTTTAAAAAAAAAAGAACGTGTATCACGTGAAATATATTAATAGAGGTCCCTTTCGTCGAGAATCCGCAGTTCATAAAAAGAAGAAAAAAATAAGTATAAGGTTTGGTTTGGAGTGTTCAAACTTGAAACTCTGCAGGTCCATAGAGCACGTGCAGTGGTTGCTTTATGCCTTGAAGGAGTTGATACTTTACGGCAGGGTCAATGTTCCCACTGCTGAATTAAAGGGTGCATGCCTAGCCTGTTTGCCAAGACTGAAGGAAAATTTCGCTCCTTTTTCTCAACTCTCGAGGGTGTCCGTGTTATTTTTGGAACCCAATGGCCACCCATCTCTCCTAGCACATCGTATTCTACTTCTAGATGGAAGTTTAACGGAGTTTTCACTTTTCTCTCCTTGCATTTCCCCCCCCCCACCATATCTCTAAATTAATATAGCAATATTAATTCAAGGCATATTCGACGTTGTAGTAACAGTACTGATAAAAAGCTCAGATAGTTTAATGCGTAAATCTTGAGTTGTAGTATTCTCATTTTATGAATTGTTAATCCCCTTCTTTATCAATAAAATCGAGTCATCTAATATGACTATAGAAGTGGCACAGTTCTGGTAAACATACATAATCTTCAGAGCCTCAAACCCCTCAAGTTGTTGAGTAGGGTTTAAACCCACCTTTCTCATTTCTTACTGGACCAGGCTTGGGAATCCGGCAGCCGATTTTTAGGTAGTGGATGACGATCTGGATATGCCACCACCTGGTAGGGAGTACCATTCTAGAATCCCCGAGCTTTATTTTGTGTAGGAACTGGACTGAGCATATTCTCAAATGCCCCCTCCCCTGACGTGTGACAGGTGCAGCTGTCGGTGCTGCTTGCTTTCGCAAATTAACTCGTCACACTTCATTGAGCACACGCCGACAGACAGAGTTTGGGTGTCCAGCCGGACAACTTCATGCTGAGATGGATAGCACGGGAAGAGTTTCTTGACGCGCCGTTAATTTTACGTTAATGCGCGGGGTTTGTTTTTACGGTGACACAGTATTTTTCTAAAATATAATTTTATTTTATTTAAAATTTTTAAAAATAAAAAATATTATTTTAATATATTTATTAAATAAAAATATTTACTACCATGATATCAAACATTACAGCGCACAACGGTTGCCTGCTTCTTCTTTTTTTTGGGGTTTCGACAAGAAAGCGCAACACGGGCCTAATTTTTCTTCCACGCAATTATTGTGGCTACATATCGTGAAAGCAACGGTGATTTTTGAAAATATATCAATTTCTTCCCCAGTCACATTGATAATAAATTTATTATGAATACATCAATTTATTTATACATTCGATGGGCTTATTTTAAAATATCCCATTCAATAATAAAGAAAAACAACTGTAATCTTTGAATATTGACATGACAGCGACATTAGTGCTCTTCTGCTGGTAGTCAGAAAAGGCGCGAAAACCTCCTAATCCGTTTCTATACATGGCTCTTGCCACGTCAAATTGGAGTACAATCGTGGTGTGTCAGCCTCCTAGCGACTGGAAACAACTGGGGAGGGAGTCGTAGTTAACCAGTCTACAAGAGTCAAAACTGAACCATAAATATAATTAACGCAAGAAAATCAAAGCTGGCCTCATTATCCTTCATGGCTTCAGCCAAACCAGAAATGTTGGCCGAAAATGACAGGTGAATCTTTCGATTAGATCATTCCCGCCATTTAGCTAGACATTCCGGCGCCTCACCTCTGAGCCTAAAGTGTCACGTATTCAATTTTGAGCGAACATCTAAGAGACACGTCTTATATAATACGATACCTCTGGCCGAGTCTATTTTTTCTTAACTTCGAAAAAGAATGATGCTTAAAGCATAAAGAAAATACAGGATTTAGATTCTATTGACTTTAATAAAATAGTTTAGTTTAATTATATAGTAAAAAGAGCGATGATAGTAAATATACTGGTGTCAATTCTAGTTTGTATTTTATATTCTTGATTTGCGTATGGGATCAGACATTATCATATAAAAAAATATAAAATTTAACTATTAATAGTGTAATATTAAATGATAAAATTTTAAAAATAAATCAATTTTAAATAATAAAAAAATTAATGATAAAATTTAATATTACAATAAAATAAAATGATATAAAAATCTTGAGTTAATTCAAATTAACATTACAAACTTGTGACAAAGGTTGTGAAGCTAGATTGTATATCATCATAGAAAATAAAATAATAAAAAGTAAAGAAGCAAAATCTTCAATAAATTTAGTGATGAAAGACAAAATAAAAAAATTGGTGTGAAAAAACCCGATGACAATCCAGATTAATATTTCATACCTGTAATCCGGATCATAAAACCAAGATCATCGCAATATAAAAATTTAAAACAAATCAATTAAAAAAACAGATAAAATTTAACATGGAAATAAAATAAAATAAAATCTCGTGAAAGCTCCAGGTCAATATATGTTAGCATGCAAAATTCACGACATAAGGTATTATGGTGTAATATCCTTATAGAAACCAAATACAAAAAAAATAAAGAAAATCAATATTTAATAAACTCAATATTAAATGATAAAATTAAAAAAAATCATCATAGAGAAAAGAAAAAAAAGACCAATATCAATCCGAGTTAACATTTTACATACGTGACTTAAGGTGCTGGACATAAATTATCATATCAAAACAATTTACAAAGTCTGATTCTCTATTGATCAAATATTAAAGGATAAAAATAAAAGAATAAAATTAATATAAAAAGAATAAAAAAAGAATAAGAATTAAGTTTGATATAAAAATAAAATAAAACAATAAAAGCTAAAATTAAAAGTAAAAATAATAAGATTTGAATTGACAATCATTTGATTATCAAGATTTTAATACTATATCAAAAAATTATATTAACTTAATAATTTAAGTTGTTAGATGAGATTGCCGGATATTATTTATATTATTCTTCAACAAATAAAAAAAATAATTTCACTAGATATTTTAAAAAAATTAAAACTTCAATGGTGAAATCAAAACTTGTCAAGCAACAGTGCTTTGCCAGTGCATGCAACAACTTAGGCATCTAATTTTACACTTTCAAGGATGTGTTAGGTATTATTGTAGTTGTTATGATTGTAATTTTAAAAAAATTATTTTATATAAAAATAGTTTTGATCAAGGTTGATTTGATATTTATACATATATGGTTAAACCCGTGTTTGAAATTAAAATTGAATAAAAAGTAATTTAATATGTCTGATTAATAATGCTTTTGAAACTGAGGTTATAAAATAATTTTAAAAATATATATTAGCATTGATTTTTTTTAATTTAAATATTGTTATTATACCATGAAATAAATAACATTTTTATAAAATATTTTTTATTGTTCTATTAAACTATCCACAATTTCATCACGTATAAAATATATTCGATAAAAACTATAATTTTTTTGGTTTTTTAAGTATGCAACAACATCAAGTAAAACATAGCTAGGAACAAAATTGAAATTGTAATTAAATTCTGCAAATACTACGTCATTAAGTGATATTTGTCCAATCTATATAATGTCATTGAATAGTATTAAACAATAATTTTTAAAAATAAAACACTATTAAAAAATATTAGATAATTTTAATTTTTTATTTTACCAGGTCAGACTCAGTTTAATACATATTACACTTTGGATCGGATCCAGTTTGGTCGGAACTGGTTTAATCAAAACAATATAGCATAATACAATATTCATATTAATTGCACTATTTAATGAATAGTATAATTAGTATGAACCATGTATACGAAGCAAACATTAATTGTTTTTTTTCTTTTATGTTCTGAACGCAAAAACATCATAAAATTTATAAATAGTAAATTATATAATTTTATCACCAAACAGCTTCTAGTGAAATTTGAATTAAACCATCAAATTTGATTTTTTTATTTCATTTTTTCTGTAGGAAAATGTTTCAGTTGACCCTTTTGTACATGGCCCTCCAGTCATGGTGTTAAAAGATCCGTCACTTGATTCATTTTTAAAAACAGAACATGATTCATGGTGTTAAAAGATCTGTCACTTCATTCATTTAAAAAAACAGAACATGATTTAAAAAAACAGAACATGCAAGCTCCAGAAGGGTCCACTGAAACATTTTCCTACCAGAAAAAATAAAATAAAAAAATCAAGTTTGTGTCATTTCTAACATGTTTTTTTTTTTTTTTTTTATATATATATATATGAAGACACAAGCTAGGATGATTTTGGCGGTACATCATTTCAGTCGGAAGGAAAATGTACCTATACGGCTATATACTTATCATTTTAGTTTCCAACATGTTTTTTAAAATGAATTAAGTGACGGATCTTTCGTGAAATTATTTTTTAAAAATTATTTTTAATATTAATACATCAAAATAATAAAAAATTAAAAAATAAAAAAAAATTAAATATTTTTAAAACAAGTAGAAAGGCAAATAAAACATGTCTTAGTTGCATTGTCACTTCATATGCACATCACTGCATTAAAAAGATAACGATATCATTTCCAAGTCAGCATCTCGCCCCTAGCTAGCTTGCAGTCCGTCTATGAGATGAGGTATCATCTAAAAAACGACAGTGAGTCAATTTGACGTGGAACGAGGCAATATTGTTGATGAGTCAAAATAACAAGGGTGTTCATGGAAATATATCTGATAATATCACAGAGCATATTCTCTCTTACTTCCGCGGTTATATCTCGGAAGACATTGGTTAATTTATAAAAACATGAATAGAGTAGTAACCCTATCAAAGAGGACAAATTAAGACATGTCTTAAAATAGGACGCCATCACATGGCAAGAGACAGGCACGTACAGGAACCATGACAATTGTTTTTCCTTTTGCCTAACCCATTTCAGTAAACAAATTAAGCTCAAACTTATCTATGCAATTCAATTGATTCTTTCTTGATGGCGGATCTTGACATGTTGTTGCGTCCTGCAAATTTAGAAAGAGACATCGGCTACGTCTACACAGATATTAACGACGAAAAAAAGGCACGTGATTTCGACCAATTTTAAGTTTCAATGTCACTTTCAAGATAACGCCAAGATGGTTTAAATTTTTTTTTTTTGTTTTCCTTTTGTAGGGGTATGGATTAAATCGAGATGATCCAAGAAAACGACTTCTTTATGATTCGGCCACAAATTGATTCAATTCTTTAAATAATTGATGAGTCAAAAGGTTTGATTAATTATTCCATAAGAAAAAGGTGTGATTTATATGTTGGAAAACAAAGTTTGTTGAAAATAAATCTTTGTGCTTCCTTGTAAATTTATAAGAATGGTTGTGAAATTTGTTTAAGTGTTTATACCATCAGATTCTTAATAATAAATTTATAAGAATGCTTAGTTATGCATGGTGGCCATATGTTTGGCCCTACTATAAACATAAAATGGATTAATTTCCATTCTTCTCACTGTATTTTTCTTAGATATAGCCAGCATGATATCACAAGGGCTACAAATATCTAGACTCTTCTTCTAGACGTACGTGTCTATATTTCTAGAAATGTTATATTTGATGAGTCCGTTTTTCAGATTTGCTCGAACGTACAAGTATCTTGTTCCTCCACTAATGTGACTACATTAGTGTATTGTTCTTGGTGATCGATGATCCACCATGACTAGGCTAGGCTAGTTTTCCTGACGATCGATGATCCACTATGGGTTACTGTACCTTTATCGGTCCAAACTTAATCCCTCAGAATTCCTAGAAGAAAAGGACAGTCTCACATTCTAATAATGAATCCGAATATAGGGCTTTTGCCAACACCTGTTCAAAATTAATTTGGTTCTAATCAGGGGCGGAGCCAGGTGCAATTGACAAGAGAGGTCAAAATTAATATAATAATATATATTATTAAAAATCTTATTTATTTAAATTAAAAATATTAAATAAAAAAAATAAAATGTTTTGCAAAGGTCAGGCCCTCTTGCTCTCCCATTGGTTCCGCCCCTTGGTCTAATCTCTTCAATCCTTCCAAGCTTCAAATACAAATGCCACATCCACTTACACCACAGTGTGATACTATCAATGCATTGTACATGACTCTACTAATCATTTCTTTTATCAACGCACAAAACATATTTTTATAAATTATCATTTAATTTGTTCCTGATCAAGTTAGTTTTATATCTCTCAATGTATGTTTTTTTCTCATTAAAGAATCAACTTGCAAGATGCTCTAACAAAGTCATTACCTTTAACTAGTTTTGCCTCTATTCAACACAACCTCAAGGTTCGAGAACTCTTGTTAAGCTTGTACGGATGTATTGAGATTAGGTCCACTTCATCCAAAACATCTTCGAACTCATAACAAGGTAATTGTTAGGAGATTCAAACATTCAAACACACACAAATTTACGTGGTTCGGCAACTTGCCTACTCTACGGAGCTACTGGTTTGTATCAATCAAGCTCAAAAGCAATACAAACAAGAAAACAAGGAGGAGGAGAAAACTTCTCAACTCAACTCAACTCTCACCCTTAGCTCTCTCTCTGTGTTTCTCTCTATTTCGTGCTCTATATCAGCTATCAATGCACATCTATTTATAGCTGATGAGGGAGACAATTGTTCAACAATGGTGGACAACATTTTCTTTGGTTAGGCACCCACCATTTGACTCTAACCATTTCAACCTTGGCTGCCACCTACCATGGCTGCCACCAACCATGGCTGCCACCGTCCATTTGTGTCAACACACATAACAATCTCCCATTTGGACACAAATGGTGTTAGGTCTATCTTTTAATCTTCAAGACCCACTGAAGCTTTACACAGCTTCAGTTTATCGAGAGTAACTCCTTTGGTTAACATGTCGGCTGGATTCTTGCTTCCACAGATCTTTTCAAGTAACAATTGTTCATCGTCGAGCAATTGCCTGATGAAGTGATATTTGATATGTATGTGCTTTGTTCTGGAGTGAAATGCTGGATTCTTGGTAAGGAAGATTGCACTCTGACTGTCACTATACAAAGTACCTTTTCCATGCATCTTGCCTAATTCTTGCAGGAAACTCTGTAGCCATACTATCTCTTTTGCAGATTCTGAAACTGCAACATATTTAGCTTCTGTCGTTGAAAGAGCAACTATCTTTTACAAGGTAGAACTCCAAGAAACAACAGTGCCTCCTAGAGTGTATATGTAACCTGTAGTACTCTTTCTACTATCAACATATCCTGCTAGATCAGCATCTACATAGCCTTTAAGTTTCAAACCGTTAGCTGTGAAAGTAAGACATGTCTCTGATGAGCCTTTTAAATATCTCATGATCCATTTCACTGCCTCCCAATGCTGCTTTCCAGGATTGCTCATATATCGGCTTACAACTCCCACTGCATGGGCAATATCTGGTCTAGTACAGACCATGGCATACATCAAAGAGCCGATAGCTGAGGCGTATGGAATCTGGTCCATGTATCCACGTTCTAGCTCAGTTTTTGGTGACTGGTCTTTACTGAGCTTGAAATGATTCCCCAAAGGTGTACATACTGGCTTAGCATTATCCATACTAAACCTGCTAAGAACCTTCTTGACATACTCTGCCTGTGAAAGCTTTAGTATGCCTTTGTCTTTGTCTCTGATGATTCTCATGCCAAGTATTTGCTTAGCAGCTCCCAGATCCTTCATTTCAAACTGTTTTGACAATTGTTGCTTTAGCTTGTCAATCTCTTCCATGCTGGATCCTGCAATCAACATATCATCTACATATAGCAGTAGAATGATATAAGAGTTGTCAAAATGTTTGACATAGCAACAATGATCAGCCTGACATTTTGTGTATCCCGTACTACACATGAAGTTGTCAAACTTCTTGTACCACTGTCTTGGAGCTTGTTTCAGACCATATAGGCTCTTCTTCAGCTTGCAAACTTGACTCTCCTTTCCTGGTATTGCAAACCCCTCTGGTTGTTGCATGTAAATGTCTTCCTCCAATTCTCCATGAAGAAATGCTGTTTTTACATCTAATTGTTCAAGATGTAAATTTTCTGCAGCTACTATCCCCAGGACAACTCTGATTGTTGTAAGCTTCACAACTGGAGAAAATATCTCAGAATAGTCGATCCCTTTCTTTTGCTGAAACCCTTTTACAACAAGTCTTGCCTTGAAGCGTTTGCTTCCATCATGCTCAGTCTTTACTCTGTAAACCCACTTGTTTTGCAAGGCCTTCTTTCCTTCAGGCAGTTTGGTTAACTCCCAAGTCTTGTTCTTCAGCAATGACTCCATCTCGTCCTTCATGGCTAACTCCCACTTGCTCGAGTTTCCATCTTGTAAGGATTCTTCATAGGTTAATGGTTCACCACCATCTGTCAACAAGATATAATTCAGTAGAAGTGTGAACCGTTGTGGAGGCTTTATAGTCCTTGAAGACCTGCGAACAGCTGGTTCACTTGGCTCTGCACTATCTTGTGAAGAAGTGGTGGGTACTGAAGTGTTTGCACTGTCTTGGATGGACTCTTGAGTGGTAATATCAGGAAGCCCTTCTAATTGTATGAATTCAGATTTCTGTGGACTCGTATCTGAATCAGTTATCTCTAGTTCTGTACTTGATCTGTCTTTGTACAAAACTTTCTCGTTGAAGATCACGTTCCTGCTTCTGATAATCTTCCTGTTTTGATCATCCCAAAACCGAAATCCAAATTCTTCATCTCCATAGCCAATAAAGAAACATTTCTTTGATTTGGCATCCAGCTTGTTGCGAGCATCAGAGTCTACATGCACATAGGAAACACACCCAAAGATTTTTAGATGAGCAAGTTGTACTTCTTTACCTCTCCAGACTTCCTCGGGCAGTCTGAACTCCAAAGGTACTGATGGTCCACGGTTGATCAAGTAAACTGCAGTATGAACTGCATCAGCCCAGAATGTTTGAGGTAGCCCAGAATGCAACCTCATGCTTCTAGCTCGTTCATTGATGGTCCGGTTCATCCGTTCAGCAATACCATTCTGTTGTGGTGTGCCTGGAACTGTCTTTTCCATTCTGATACCGTTGACAGCGCAATACTCCTTGAAACCTCCATCAATGTATTCTCCTCCATTATCAGATCGTAAGCATTTCAGCTTCAAACCTGATTCAGTCTCAACCATAGCCTTCCATTTCTTGAATGTGTCAAACACATCAGATTTATTTTTTAGAAAGTAGACCCATACCTTTCTGCTAAAGTCATCAATAAAAGTGACATAGTACCGAGAACCGCCAAGAGATGCTACTGGAGCTGGTCCCCATAAATCTGTGTGCACCAGTTCTAGTTTTCTTGGTCTTAAGGTCCTGCCAACCTTTAAGAAACTGAGCTTCTTCTGTTTTCCGAGAACACAACTTTCACAAATGTCTAGATCAACATTTTTTAACTCTGGCAGCTTTCCCTTTGACTGAAGTATCTTCATTCCCTTTTGACTCATATGGCCGAGTCTACAATGCCATAGCTGCGCTTGATTTTCTGCTTCAGTAGAGGCAATTATATCTGCTGATCTTGTGGTCATATACAGAGTGCCAGTTTTCTTTCCACGAGCCAAAACCATTGCTCCCTTTGATACCTTCCACATTCCTCCAGAGAAAAGGATTGAATGGCCACTATCATCAAGTTGTCCGACCGAGATCAACTTCTTCTTTAGTTCAGGAACATGCCTCACATTTTGCAAGTTCCATATAGATCCATTCATTGTCTTGATTTGCACATCTCCTATACCCACAATATCCAATGGTTGTCCATCGGCCAGATAGACTACCCCATAATTTCCAGCAGTATAATTTTGCATCATTTCATGGTGTGGAGTACAGTGAAATGAAGCTCCAGAATCAAGAACCCAATCATTAATAGGACTATGTACTGCAAAGATCAAAGCATCCTGTACCTCGTCTGTAGTGGCATTTGTAGAATCAGCTTCAGGTTTTTTTGGTTTTGTGCAACTCCTCATGAAATGGCCAGGTTTGCCACAATTCCAACATTCAACCTGCTTCCTAGGTCCAAACTTGCTTTTGCTTCTGTACCTTGATTTTGATTTGCCTCTAGATAAGCCTCTGTCTTGTCTCCTTCCTCGAGTGTTGATGTTGAAAGCTGAACCTGAACTTGAGCTTTCACCCGAGTCTTTCCTTCGTACTTCTTCTGCTAAAATCAGGTCTCGGATGTCATCATATTTTAATTTGGATTTTCCGGCTGAGTTGCTTACGACTGTTCTCATACCTTCCCAACTGCTTGGAAGTGAAGCTAGCAAAATAAGTGCTCGGATCTCATCATCAAACTCAATTTCAACAGATGACAATTGATTTGTGATGGTATTGTAATTATTAAGATGCTGTGTAACAGAGGTGCTTTCCGTCATCTTCAGGTTGAACAGCTTCTTCATCAAGTGCACTTTGTTATTTGCTGATGGCTTCTCATACATCCCAGACAAGGCTTCCATCAATCTTGCTGTGGATTTCTCTTTTGTAACATTATGAGCAACTCTTCTTGATAATGATAGCCGGATAATGCCCAAGACTTGTCTATCAAGAATTTGCCAATCTTCTTCTGACATGTTTTCTGGCTTGCTCCCCAACAGAGGAAGATGAAGTTTCTTCCCATATAGATAATCTTCAATTTGCATTTTCCAATATCCAAAATCAGTTCCATCAAATTTTTCAATACGTGTAGCCTTTATTTCATCAGCCATTTTTACTCCTTCTTCAATTTGAATCTCAAGAATCTGACCTTACAGATGTGTCTGGAATGGCCAAAAATGTTGTAAACGACACTGAGATCACCCAAATCGGACTTCGGATGGCTCCGATTTAAACAATCAAAGTTTGGGATAACTGGACGCTGCAGATGAAGCCACATGGCAGGCGGAATAGTCGCTGCGCCACACCGGATCAAAACCCAGTCAGACACGTAAGTAATGTGGGGTCCACCAAATTTGACATGGCAGATCCACGGAGATTTTCGTTTCACGTGGCAGTGGTGATGTGGCAGATGACATGTCAGTGATGACGTGGCTGTTGACCGTGTCAAATGGCTGATGCGGCAGATGACGTGGCTGCTGACTGTGTCGATCGGCTGACGTGTCTGATGACGTGGTAGAGTCGAGTTGCAGGAAACGGTGAGGAAGACGCGTGACGCGCATACGGTGCGTCTGGGCGCGTGGACAGTACTGGTGGTGGTGCATGCGGGCATGCAGGACGTCGGATTTTCGTCGGGTTTTCACCAGTGGATTCCTCTCGTCGTCCTCTTCACGGTTGTATCTTTAAAAACACGTTTTGGGAACTTTGATTTTTTGAGTTTGGATCAAACACCCTCTTTTTCAAGAACTTTCAAGAACAAGCTCTGATACCAGTTGTTAGGAGATCCAAACATTCAAACACACACAAATTTACGTGGTTCGGCAACTTGCCTACTCCACGGAGCTACTGGTTTGTATTAATCAAGCTCAAAAGCAATACAAACAAGAAAACAAGGAGGAGGAGAAAACTTCTCAACTCAACTCAACTCTCACCCTTAGCTCTCTCTCTGTGTTTCTCTCTATTTCGTGCTCTATATCAGCTATCAATGCACATCTATTTATAGCTGATGAGGGAGACAATTGTTCAACAATGGTGGGCAACATTTTCTTTGGTTAGGCACCCACCATTTGACTCTAACCATTTCAACCTTGGCTGCCACCTACCATGGCTACCACCAACCATGGCTGCCACCGTCCATTTGTGTCCACACACATAACAGTAATCTCATCTACATCTTTAAATGTAATGGCTAAAGATAAGATATGATAAAGATAAATTAATGAGACAATTTACATTTATTTTCAATTTATATCTTTGATGTACATTGTAATGTCAAACACAAGTTACTTCATCTATAAATTCCTTTCGTGGCTACCAGAATAAACATGGGAAGCAAAATCTCAAAACACTTTATTTTTACATGCGTTGTTTAACAACGACTATGCCAATACTGGTAATCTTTTAGATGGAACTAGGGAAGACCAGAAATCTAATCTTCCTTGCCCAAATACATAGAGCATACATCATTCATTATTGTTTCAGGATGATCCGTGCGAGAAAGGAACAGAGGAGGGGGGAGGAGAGAATGGTAAAATGAGAGTGATTGAATAATGAGATAGATGTTATGTGTAGGTGAAGGCTTTGTTTAGTGTCGTGGTTCGATATTAATTTCGCCTGGTTCGGTTATGGCTGGAGGGTAGGTCTACCCATGCCTTTATTTATTTATTTATTTTAATAAGAATTATTATTATTATTGTGGTCATGCAGGAATCACATCCCCCCTTCAATTTCAATGTTAATGTTTGTGTTTCGTAGCGTGGTCAAGGGATAACGACTAATGCATTTGCTAACCTTGAATTTCGAGGGTTGGATGGAAGCAGGTGGACTGATTTCGCCTTCTAGGGATTTTCGGAGGTGATTTTTCTCCCAAGTCTATCTAACATTTTTTACATATAAATATCAACTTAATAACATTAACGATCCATTCCGACAGAATATGAACGAAAGCTGGATATTGAAAATTGAACCTTATAAGAGAGAGTTGTTAAACCCATAAAAAAAGTACATCTATTTTGGTGCATGGTTGTGTTTGACCGATAAAAGATCAGTGAATATTTAATTATTTTTCTATTCTAACTGTTGCATAGAGTGGTTTTATTTTTTAATAGGGTATTATAGAGCTGCAGTGGGTTGATTTTTTTTGGTATAAAAAATAAATAAAAAAACTAAAATTCAAGAATGTTAAATTTTTTTATAAATCTATACTTAAAAGCATTGAGTTTATTTATAACTTTTTATCTAAAAATAATATATATAATATTAATAATAATATTAAACTTGCATGAATCAAATTTAAGTAAATTTGGCTGCAATATTAGACTCGGAGCCTTGGATAGAGGTTTGACTGCAATATCGTTTCATAAAATTATGATAATTAGAAAGAAAAAAAATATTAATATTACATAATAAAATTTTAAAAAAATAATTAAAAAGAAAAAAACAATAAAAAGGCATTATTTTAATGAATAGTACTTGCAAGGAGGGTACAGTAAAATCTTCTCATGAAATTACAATAATCTAATCAACAGTAAATAAAACAAATCATAAAATTTAATTCGTAATCAAATACTAAAAGATGAAATAGAAAGAAAAAAACTACTAAAAAAATCTGAATCAATTAGTTTAACTAGCTAAATCAGATTAACCCATTAAATTTGGGATCTATGTCATGAGAATGTGATAACTAAATAGAAATGTTTTTAATATTAATAAACTAAATTAAACAAAACAATTATTTAAAAAAGCAAAAAAAACTATAAATAATAATTTCTTTTCAAATTTATTAATTATTATATTAGTGCTATTTATTATAATAAAAATAATAAAAATTATAATACAAATAATAAACTTTTTAATATTAATAATAATATCAAATTTGTATTATCCAAGTTTAAGCGGATTTGGTTGTAACGTTAAGTCCAAAAGCCTTGGTTGTGGGTTTGGTAGCAAAATTGTATCATGAAAGTGTAATAACTAAATAAAAAAATTAATACTAAAAAATAAAATTAAATAAAAAATATTAATTGAAAAGAAAAAAAATAAAGCAAAGCACTATTCCAATAAATAATGCTTTACAGGGAAGGGCACAATAAAATCCTTTAATAAGATTATAATAATCTACTGAAAAGTAAATAAAATAAATTATAAAATTTAATTTCTAATCAAATTGATATTAATAGATGACACTAGAAGAGAAAATTAAAAAAAAATTAAATCAACTGGGTTAACCCACTAAACCAGTTTAATCCGTCAAATTTGAAATTCATGTTATGAGAGTGTAATAACTAAATATAAGAAATTTTAATATAAAAAAATAAATTAAACAAAAAAAACTATAATTAAAAGGTATTTGCCTTTCACCATGGATTTGCACTGTGCAATCCACGATGAAATATTAATATATTTTAGTTATAAGAAAAAAATCTGAATCAATTAGGTTAACCCGTCAAACCTAAGATTTATGTTATGAGAGTGTGATAATTAAATAGAAAAAAATATAATATTAATGAGCTAAAATAAACAAAAAAAGATTAATTAACAAAGAAAAAAAACCAATTGGTAGAAAAAAAACTCATGAAAAAAAGAAAAAAAATCTGAATTAACCAAGTTAACCCATCAAACCTATAATCCTTTTCATGAAAATTTGATAACTAAATAGAAATAAATTAATATTAACAAAAAAATTAATTAAAAGAAAAAATGAAGCAAAAATTCAATATATATATATATATATATATAAAGATATCAACCTTTTCATTATAGAATGTACTATGCAATTCATAATAAAATACTGATGTCTTTTAATTATAGTTAATTATAATATTAAAAGATTAAAATAAAATAAAGAAAAATAAAAAATTCTGAATTAACTAGACTAACCAGTCAAATTATATTAACCTGTCAAACATGAGATTCATGTTATGAGAATGTGATAACTAAATAGAAAAAAAATTAATATTAATGAACTAAATTAAACAGAAAAAAGATTAATTAAAAAGAAAAAACAAAGGAAAAAAACCTACATCAAGAAAAAAAAATTGAATTGACTGAGTTAACTAGTCAAATTAAGTTAACCTATCAAACTTGAGATTCATGTTAGAAAAATTTAATAATAAAAAAAAATAATATTAACAAAAAGAGTTTTAAAAAACAATTAAAAAGGAAAAAGCCAAAAAAAACTATTAAAAAAAGATTAATATAAAATAAAAAAAACCTACATGTAAAAAAAAATAACAAAGAAAAATAAAAAAAATCTAAATTAACTAAGTAAACCCTTTAAATCATGTTAACCCGTTAAACCTGAGATTAATATTATGAAGGTTTGATAACTCAATAGGAAAAAAAAATCAAGGGTTAATCTAAAATTAGCTGGGTTAAACGTGTCATGAAAATTTGGTGATTAAATAGAAAAAAATTAACAATAACAAATTAAATTAAAGGGAAAATATGATTAATTAAAAAGAAACAAAACAAAGAAAAAAAACTTATAAAATGAAAAAAAACAATGAAGAAATTTTTTTTGAATTAACTAGATTAATTCATTAAATCTAGGATCCATGTCATTAAAGTTTGATAACTAAATAAAAAAATTAATATTAACAAATAATTTTTTAAAAAATAATTAGAAAGAAAAAAAAAACTATTAAACAAAAAAAGATTAATTTAAAAGAAAAAACAAAGAAAAACAAACCCGCAAGTAGAACAAAATTGATGAACAAAAAGAAAAAAAACTGAATTAACTAGGTTAACCAATCAAACTATGGTAACTCGTCAAACTTAAAATTCGTGTTATGAAAGTTTGATAATTTAATAGAAAAAAAAATCTAATAGTTAACTTGTAATTAGTTGGGTTAACCTTTCAAATTCAAAATTCATGTTAAGAAAGTTTGATAACTAAATAGAGAATAATGTAACATTAACAAATTAAATAAAATAAAAAAGTTAATTGAAAAGAAAAATCAGAAAATAACATAAATTAACTTATTAAATCAGGAATTCTTATCTTGAAAATTTGATAGCTAAATAAAAAAATATTTAATATTAACAAACTAAATTAAATAAAAAATATTTATTAAAAAAATAAAGATAAAACCAACTATTTTTTTATTGTAGACTACACCCTACATTCCACAATAAAAAATCATAAAAAAACCTTAATATTTTACTGTTAACTACAATATAAAGTAAAAGACTTAATTCTCAACCACATGCACAACAAAGAGGCGACATTTAAACGAAAAGATTTTTCATTTCTTGTTCTTCTTTCATCTCCAATTCATTTTTTTTTCAGAATCTTAATTTTGTTTTAATTGTACCTGCACCTTTTATTTTCTAACAAAATAGTTTTTATATATGATATATTTCGAAATTAAGTTATTTTACAGGAAACGATCTAAATCTAGATTAATATTTTTCACACACTTTCATTGTACATTGCAACTGACAAAGAAAAACAGTGTGACTCACTGCACCATAATGATCTCCACTTAATTAGTCTTCATTTCTGTCCTCATCATATGTACCAGTACTTTGCTGGTTGTGATATAGCATGGCGCATGATTTTGACAGGAAAACAAATACGCAACGACAAAACGCCACAACATCCAGTTAGGAACCCCACTATTCTAGCCAGTGCCTCGACCTTCACGGAGCCATTTACCTCTAGCCCAGTACTGACCACCCGCTTGATGCCACTGCCCCCGTCCTTTTCGTCACTGTGTCATATCCAATCTGTATGCGTAGTCACCATTATGCAGGGTTCAGCTTGAATTTTGTCAGCACATGGTGTATAATTCAGAGACAGCTAATGACAAGTAGTTTTCCAGTTGCCATTGCAATTAATTGATAAAAGCAATAATGGAGTTTTTAAACAGTATACATGCATTGTTACCGCTGAGTTGACTCGGTGCTTTGTGAATTTCGCCATGCATGAGTAATAATTTGTAAATTAATTCGTGATTAACTTCATATAATTATTAAATTTATTAAAAAAATATTTTAATTCAATAATTTAAGGTATTAGATAAAATTTTAATATATAATTTATATTTATTTAATTCAAATTTATGATCATGAATGCTCCAAAACTATATCAAAAAATTATTTCAATCCAATAATTTAAAATATTACATGAGATTTCAAGATATAATTTATTTTATTCATTAATAAATTTTATATTTCAATAATTAAAATTTATTTTTATTATATTTTAACTTTTAAGAGTTAAAGCATCAATCACCATTATCTGAACTGTAAAAACAATAGATACTAATGTCATTAAGTTCATCAGGAAAAAAAGAAATTATTTATGGTTGTTTTTGGTCTCCAGAAAAAGAGTCAAAATAGATCAGAGAGCAATTGGGTTTACGTATTTGATTCCTTTCTTTGAGCAGTTTTGGTAGCTGTAGATGAGTTTTGAGGTTGAAATTGGGTTTTAAGCAGCTTTTAGGTGCTTGGGATGAAAATCTTGAGTATTTTAAGGCAAAGCTGCCAATTTTTAATTTTTCAACAGCCTCAAGCTCCGTGGAATCGTGACTGTGGAAGACCATTCAGCTTAAAACATGCAAGGCGATGTCCATGTGTCGTCTTTTTGCTTTTTTAAGCAGCGAGGTCAGGTTTCCACAGTCAGGCGCGCATTTACGGGCTAACTTGCTGGCCCAAGTGTTCCATCACTTGTGCCCAGCGCAGCCTATCCCTCTTTGTTTTTCCTTTTGTAAAATCTCTATCCTCTAAAATAAGTTTGAATTTTTTTTTTTATGTATCCAGGGCGATGTAAATATTTCGATTTATTTATAATTTTGAAATATATATGGTAAAGAATGGTTAACATGACACCAAAATTTATTTTACAGAGAACTTTCCAGTCATAATATTGCAACTAAAATAAGTTTCGATTTTTTTTATTTTCATTTAATTTTTTAGTATTTTAAAATTATTTTGATAGGTTAATATTAAAATAAAAAACTATTTAATATATTTTAAAAATCAATATTTATCACTATTATAAACACCCTGGTGATAACAATACTTCTATGAAGGGAAATATAATCTAGATTTATTGAAATTTTCTTTCGACATCAGTTAGGGGAAGAGGGTTATTACAGCATGAACTAATAAATGAACTCTATTATCTCACGCGGCAAAACAAAACTGGAAATTTTAAGAAAAGAAGTTTTGTAATACATGTCCTTATGCCACATGTTAATTTACATAATGGAAAGTTTCACTTATATGATGAATCGATTTATTTATATAAACGAGTAACATTTTTTTTTAATTTTTAGTTTAATATTTCTGGAAATGTAAATTAAACCATTATATTAATTAATGTGTGCATCAAGAATACACATGAATTGAAATGTTAGATCATAATTCCAAACTAAAATCCGACTATAGATCCAATATATGTATATATATATTGAGTTTTTTTATTATTATATTCTTCCTTAATATATAGTTATACTCGTTCCAATTATATTAGATAAAATTCCTCAAGGAAGAACTCTTAGTAAAATCCAGCAACAGTACTTGCCGAGACAAGAGAATGGACAGAATCAAATCTTCAAACAGAACAAAGAAATAAAGCTAATACTCATTATCAAAATTCAATGTTTTTACTTCAGAGATTGGAATCTTGTCCTTAGGTTTGGACCCACTTTAAAATCAGCATTAAAATTATGATTAAACCCATCGTTGTCTAACACCCAGCAATAATTCCAGAAATAGCAAGAAAGCCCCCAACTTCACCAGGCCCATAACCGTCTTTTCAGAAGCTCAACCCCCCTGGTTTTCTTCCGTGATATGGCAGAAAAGTCAAGGCGATAATGGGCATAAGGAAAGGAGGAGGAAAAAGTGGACGGCAGTTGAGGAGGGCTGGCATACTAGAGTATAGTGATTGCCTATAAAAGAGGCCCGAGACAGAATCTTCTGCTCGTCAAAACGCGCGCACACACACCATTTCTCATTTCCATAGCCACTTGGCCAGGACTCCAAATCTTTCATTCTCTCACATAGCCTTTTAACACTAGCAGCTGAGTGACAGAGAGAGGGAGAGATAGCATAGAATTCGGTGAAGCAGCAACGACCTCCCCTGTTCCTCCTCTCCTTTCAGTTCCACTTGTTTCCTTTTCCTTGATAATAACCAATTCTTTCAGGTATTGCCTCTCTTCTGCTGCTGATTCATTTCATTTATCTACTCATGAAAATTTGGTTTCCGTGTCCTTTTCTGTCTGCCTGCCTTGAATCTTAATACTGTTTTTAACTTTAGCAATCATAAAAAGGACCTTTGGCTTTGGCCGTTGTTATTTATGGATTGTTTTTTGTCCCTTACAAAAATAAATCTTTTTTTTTTGTTTTGTTTTCTGTTGCATATTCTTTGCACCGGGAGAGTACATCGGAGCTTGAACTCATTTGTACATGCATTTCCTTACCATTTGTTTCATGGCATACATTGAATGAAACGTTTTCCCAGAAATTTCCCCGACGTTGACCAAATTGTTGACTATCGTCAGGCAGACGATTAAAAGCTTTACACTTATTCTTGGTGAATCCTATCTCCTTTATAAATCCGCTGCTGCTGCCTGTAGATTTTAACTCTCTTTCCTATATCTCTTCTGAGTTCATATCTGAGTTCCTCTGTGATTTCTCTTCATTGAATTTGCAGAGTAAAAACTCAGGTAAAGAGAAGAAACTAAAATTTTGACTTTTCTCTCTCTGTTTTTTTTTTTTTGGGGGGGGGNGTTCGGGGGGGTTCGTGACTTGATAGTAACTGGAAATTACGTTCGTTGGAGGTTTTTGATTTGCTGGGATACAAAATAGTAATATTTGAAGATTCAACGTGCTGAATCCCATTTTTGTCAATGGTTTATTTATGCTAACTAACGTTGTACTAAAACACTGCAATTTCACATATCTTTGGTGACGTAGCTCCCCCCCCTGTTTAGCTTGTATATACTCCCATGGTTTCATTTCAAAGTCCTAATTAACCAACCTTCTTTGTCGTTTTATTGAACAATAATAACTGTACAAGCTTGATCTTTGACCTCGCTTTTTTATTAGACGATTGCTAAAATATATCTCTTCTTCTTTGTTTTTGATGTTCTGATTGCAGTTTTCAAAAGGGCAAGTGAGGATGTTAGAGAAAAAGATGGAAGGAATTAACACCGATAAAGTGATCGAGGAATTTGAAGCATTAACTAAAGATGCTGGAATGGTTCAGCGAGAAACCCTGAAGAAAATATTGGAAGAGAATGGATCTGCCGAGTATTTGCTGAATTCGGGTCTTAATGGAAGGACTGACCCTGAGAGTTTCAAGTCTTGTGTTCCACTTGTTACTCACAAAGACTTGGAAGCTTATATTTACAGAATTGCTGATGGCGATCCTTCTCCTATCCTCACTGGGAAACCCATACCAGACATGTCTTTGAGGTGTATATTTCATGATTTCAATTATTTATTTGTGGATTTGTGGAAGCAAAGTTTCTAATTCGAGAAATTTGAATTGTTGCAGTTCTGGTACAACTCTGGGGAGGAGAAAGCTTGTCCCTTTCAATGATGAATTGATGGAAAACACCTTGCAGATATATAGAACTTCTTTTGCCTTCAGAAACAGGTATCAGGAAGGAATTAGTATTTGTTTTTATTAGAAGAGCCTTTTAGTTTGTTTTTTTTTTTTTCATTTAACAGGAATTCTTTTTCCATTTGCTAGAAGATTACCTTGTTGGGTAATATGCTTCTGTTCTCTATTGTTTAATAACAAGAAAAAAACAAGAAGGATTAATTTTTAGTTGATTAGTTCTCTGTTGACGCAAGGAGGATTGTATAATGCAGAGAATTTCCACTGGAGAAGGGGAAATCCTTACAGTTTGTCTACAGCAGCAAGCCATGGAAAACAAAAGGGGGTTTAGGTGCAGGAACTGCCACAACAAATCTCTTCCGCAATTCGAAATACAAAAATGGAATGAAGGCAATTCAGTTCCAATGCTGCAGCCCTGATGAAGTGATATTTGGTCCTGATTTCCATCAATCATTATACTGCCATCTCCTATGCGGGCTACTCTTCCGCGAAGAAATTCAGTTTGTGTTCTCTACATTTGCTCATAGCATTGTGCTTGCATTCCGGACCTTTGAACAAGTTTGGGAGGAGCTCTGCAATGATATACGTGACGGGGAACTAAGCAGCAGAGTCACCGCCCCTTCAGTTAGAATGGCAGTGTCAAAACTGCTTAAGCCAAGCCCTGAATTGGCCGATTTGATCTATACAAAATGCACTGGATTGAGTAATTGGTATGGATTAATACCAGAGCTTTTCCCCAATGCTAAGTACATCTACGGGATAATGACTGGGTCAATGGAGCCTTATTTGAAGAAACTGAGGCACTATGCAGGGGAGCTGCCATTGATGAGTGCTGATTATGGTTCTTCAGAAGGGTGGATTGCAGCGAATGTCAATCCAAAATTGCCTCCTGAGTTAGCTACTTTTGCCGTGCTTCCTAATATTGGATACTTCGAATTCATTCCTCTTAATAACAACGCTGAGTGCCTGTATATGGAGCCCAAGCCTGTGGGTCTGACGGAAGTCAAGATTGGTGAAGATTATGAGATTATTATCACCACTTTTGCAGGTACACGGAGTTTTCCCTTTTAGATTTAATTTTTCTGTGAAATAATTTATTGGGGTCAAAAATTTCTTCATGCATTTCCACGAAGTTGACATAAAATTGCTAATGAAAACTCTATTCCATTATATGGCCTCTCCCGTACAGGCTGACAGCCCCATCTTTTATAATCTGTCAACAATTTTGAATTCACTAGCGCAGAAGCTTTATTATTTCATCTGTTGATGCGTTCCGTGAATACTCTTGTCTTCTTTGTAGAGGCCATGATATAGGAATCTGCAAACCTAACTTTCTATTACTTCTCATTTTTTGAGTGTGCTAGCCAGTAGCCTTGACAAGAACAGCTTCTATCCTGACGAAAATCTTTCGGTTCTCCATGCTGCCATGTTCTTCAATTTTTAATTTTGTTTCTCTAGAGTCGCCAGTGGGAACAAGAACTATTTGACTTTACTGATCCAGCTGTCTTTGATTCATGGCCCCATTTATTAATGTTTTGATAAACTTTGTTTCAGATTGAACAGTTGTGAACACCTTTTTTTACTAGATACTCCAATCTTTTTTAATGGAGGGGCATTTATTAGGCATGTTAGGGAAATCTGGAGGGGCATTTATTAGACATGTTAGGGAAATCCTCCTGGTTGAGGTTTACACACTGACATCGCTAATGCAAGGTTCCCCATTTGTGGCACACCATTAGAAGCAATATATATCTTTTTGCTGGAAAACCCGTGTTCTCTGCTACATGTAGGTTTTTTAACACTAAAACTTCCATAAAATGTGGTTGTTGAATGTTTATTTGCAGACACATTGGCAGTCTCTGAAAGAAGGATTGTTTTTATGTGATGTTGCAGAAGTGCCCCCTTATTACATCATCTAATAATGCTTTTCTTTTCAAAAGAATTTGGCAGTTGAACCATCTTATGAATGCTTTAATTTATGTTTTGTGCCTAACATCATTCATCTTCATTTCCTGACGGGTGATTGCCAAAATCTCATCTTCTTCTTCTGTTCTTTGGTGACAGTTGAAGCTCCTTCTTGAGGGTAGAATGGGGCTAAACATCATTTATATTTAGATTAGAGAAGTAGATGTATATACAATGGTAGTCTCTTGACAATATAGCATTACATCTACACAAATAAACATGATAGACTGCAGAAGTAATTTGTTTGATTATTGTATGTCAACTTCCAATATAATAAAAAGGATACTTTCAAGATAATGTCATTGTTATAAAATTATTATTGTAAGCAGAAGGAGTGGTTGTATGCTTATGCTTAAGCGATGCTCATTTGTTTTTATTCTTGTAGCGTGCACGAGAAATTAAAACCGGGCCAAGTAAAACAAAAGTTCCTTAGGTTATGAAAATGATACAGAACCAATCAATATAAAAATCTTGTGTTTTAACTATTGGAAGGGGAAATTTTACTCCTTGGCCTGCAAGTATTTGTTACTTGTAATCTCTTACCCTGAACTTGGACCTGTCTGCTTCTTCTTCTTCTTTTCTCTCTCTCTAAGATAGAAAATTGAAATATTCAATGTACATATGCCATATTCTCTTATCTGACTGAAAATAAAGTTTGTGTTCACACCATGGCAGTTTTTTCATTTAATTCTGATGTTGATTGTAAACTGCAGGCTTGTACAGGTACAGGCTAGGAGATGTGGTGAGGGTTATGGGTTTCTATAACACAACCCCAGAACTTAAATTTGTGTGCAGGAGGAACCTTATTCTTTCCATAAACATTGACAAGAACACTGAGAAAGATTTGCAGCTATCTGTAGAAGAAGCTGGCAAACTGCTAGCCGAGGAAAAGCTTGAGATAGTTGACTTCAGCAGTCAGGTCGATGTATCCACAGACCCTGGACACTACGTTATCTTTTTAGAAATTAGCGGTGAACCAAGTGAGGAGGTGTTAAGAGAGTGTTGCAATTGCCTGGACCGATCCTTCGTTGATGCAGGCTATGTTGGTTCACGGAAGGTCAAGGCCATTGGACCCCTTGAGCTCCGAGTTGTCTGGAGAGGAACCTTCCAGAAGATTTTGGAGCATTACCTAGGATTAGGAACTGTTGTCAGCCAGTTTAAAACCCCTCGTTGTGTTGGGCCCATGAACAGCAAGGTGCAGCAAATCCTGTGTAATAATGTTGCTAAGACCTATTTTAGTACTGCCTTCTGAGTGAATATCTGTAAACTTCGATTTGGTAATTGCTTCGTGATGTAGTTTAATCTATGTAACAAGTTTCTTGAAGCTGCAAACTGGATTCTATGTATACGTAGCAACATCTCTCTGGCTCCTCTTTTCTAATACCTTGGGTACTTTCCTTAGCCCGTTTGTTTCAAATCATTTTCTATTTTTTTCATTAAAAAAATTAATAAATAAAAAATTTCTAGTTAAAAAAATTTAATTTAATTTAATGAAGTGTGTTTTACTTCTTTTTTTCAAGTGAAATATTTTTTAAAAGATAATAAAAATTCAAAAATATCTTTTTATTTGTTAGGTTGGGTCACTATTTTTTTAAATACTATTTTTTAATTTAAAATAATTTTTTTTTCAATTTTTTTTAACTTTTTATATATTCTTATTTTTTAATAAATTAAAAAAATAAAAATTATTTTTTAATTTATTTATGGTAACATAGCCCAATACTAAAAAAAATCAACTCATAATACGGTTAATATAATGAAGTAACTAAAAAAAATCATCTCATAGTACGGTTAATATAATGAACTTATTTTTTAAAAAGATATTTTTTATAAAAATAATTTTTAAAAAATATATTTTTAAAATACAATCTCCGACGCGCTATTCTTACTCTGTTTTCTGGGCCATTGTTTATTTGACTATTCTTCGTGATGGGCACTGGCTAGTAAACTCTTGGGTTGAGGCTTGTCCATTAGCCAGCTGGCACCTTTTCCAAGTCAAAGCTGACATGATATCCAAGATAAAGGCTGTCCATTAGCCATTGCTTACAGAAACCATTCGTCCACTGCAATTAAAAGCTGCATAAATTATGATTCCATCCAGCATCATGTGTTGTTATTGGTAGTGGGTAAGGTGTCAGCTTTTTTCAAATAAATTATTTTTTATTTTCAATTAAAATCTTTAATATTATAATATAAAAAATAATTTTTTAAAACATAAAGAACTATATTATATTAATATAATTTTAAATAAAAAAACTTTAAAAAATAATCATCACCGATCAACACCCGTACACCTAATAAAACACATGAAGGAACAAGACAAGGAAGAGCACATGAACGTGGATCTACCTCGACGAATTAGAAAGGAGCATGTGGTGGCTTTGACCTGAAAATCCATTATGTTAGCCATGGTTGTCATTAAAAAAGACGAAGTTATGTCAGTGTATGTAATAAATCGTTGTCTTCTGTGATTGGATGTATAAAGCCTACTTGTCCAAATATTAAGATCACATGTATGTAGTATTTTAGTGCTTGGTCTAGTGGTGGAAGAGCTTGTCTTCTTTCATTGCATCTGGGTTCGAGCCCTGACGTGCACGCTTGTCACCCCCGCGGTGCCTTACATGCCTACTGGGTTTGCAGGGTATTCAGTGGGCCGTGGGAATTAGTCGTGGTGCGCGTAAGCTGGCCCGGACACCCCACATAAATAAAAAAAAAGATCACATGTATGTATATTCAACTCTAGCGAAGATTACAACATTTATGTGCAGGATCGACGGTAAGTAGCTCTAGCAAGATATCTCTGCTAAAAGATTTTAGGGCATGAAGAAGTCATCAGAACCGAGAAAGGTGTAATTGCAAGTGGTCAGTAGCAGGAACACCACCAAAGGAAGTGGTTGGCACCCAAATAAAAATGGGATCAAGGGACATTTAGCCTGTGTTGCTTCATGTTGTTTTTACTGGATGGGAAATTTTTTCTGAAAATCTGGATAACTTCTGCGCATTTAATCTCTTTAGGTTTCCCTTCGAGTCGATTGAACTTGTCATTGCCCACTTGAAGTCAATGATGAAGGGACAGTAAAGAAACAACATATCACTATCCAAATTCCAAAAAATAGAAAACAGACAGGAATTTTGTGTCTGAAGGGAGGTTCAAACTTGAGTGCTAATAACTTTCTGAGCACATTGAGTAAGTAGCTAGACAGGAAGTCAATGTGCTAGTCACTAGTAAGTGTGCTCGTACGAGGGGGGGCAATTTTTGAATTTGATTTTATAATAATTAAAATAGATACAAAAAACGGATTTAAATTCTGAAAAAAGTATGTTTAAAATAAATTTATTTTTTATTCATGTATTTTTTTATTTTAACAAAACATAACTTCAAGTATTTTGAATAAAAAATAAATATTCATGAAAACTTCTGATAACTTAAATTAAGAAAAAAAACATATATATGTTTAATCAAAACTCCATTTCTTTATTCAGGTATTTTTTTTGTTTGGATGAAAGTGTTTTTTTTATATATATATATAAGAAGAGTTGTTAATTAAATAAAAAGATCATGATTTAAAAACTAAGTTTCTATAAATAGTTTTCACAAGAATACATAATAAAATAAAAAAATTAATTTGATAAAATTATAGAAAAAAATAATGAAATAAATATTTTATTATTTTAAAGCATTAATCAGCATTAAAAATAAATTTTTATATTAGATTGATATATAATTATTTATGAAGTAATTATTGATACTGTCATTGAGAGCTTTGATCTTATTTGAAAACAATATTATAATTAGATAATTTTTAAAATGTTTGAAAAAACTTGAAGAGATATTTATAAAAAGCTAGAGGCATCTAGCATCAAAGAAAAAAACCTAAGTGCACTTAATAATTTTAATAAGCATGTCGTAATTTTTTAACATAGAGTGGAATGGAGAACACTTTGTAATAAATTTTGGTCGTTTTTAAGGTTGAGTTTTGGATTTCTAAAGCTTGATTTTCATCATGCTTAAACTTGAAAATATTTTAAAAAATCATAATAACTTTAATAACTCTATTTCTAACTCAAAATATACTCTCTAACTGGTCAAACATACTAAAATCAAAACAAGCAAATTTTTTTTATGAATTTCAATTTATTTTTTTCAACATGATTAATCGAACTCTTTTTTTTTTTAAGATGATATAAAGTTTGTTTTTTTTAATCTAAATATGACTGATTTGAAGCTTTCTCTCTCTCTCTCTCTCTCTCTCTCTCTCTTTTTTAAAAAATGATTTTCTCACTCCTTTATCGACTAAGAGGGACTAAAACTTGAGGAAACGAAGTTTAGGTTTGAAAAGTAGATATTCAAAACTACAAGAACCAAATAATGAAAATATAAAAATTAAAGAAAAAAACAGACTTCGACTGAAACTGGAGGAACAAAATAGGGATCAAGCTACTATTTCATGGCTGGCGACGCTTCTCATTTATGCATGTGCCATGCGTTATACACTTCTTATTCAAGTAAACAGTCGAGAAATATTCAAAAACAGAATTTCTTATTTTGAGAAAAGCATATACATGTCTTTCATCTGATTTATAAATATTCAATTCTAAACCCGAAAGGAAGTCAATGCACAAACTCATGCATGTCATTAGCCCTCCCTTGGCCGGCCGGTAAGGTAATAACTAATAATACCATGTTTTTGTTTGATAAGTCTATTTAAATTGTTTTTAAAAATATTTTTTATTTAAAAGTATATTAAAATAATTTTTTAAATTTATTTTTGATATTAATATGTGAAAATAATATAAAAAATTAATTTGAAAAAAAATTATTTATTTTAAAAATATTTTTGAAACGTTAAAAATCTGGATTGGAAACTTGTACCCACGCTTGTGTGTTTCTATTTGAAGTTCAAAATTGTCGACAAGTGTCATTAACGGTGGATTTATGTTCATATATGTATATACCCGCAAGCAATTACTTTCTTGAGTTGATACGATATTTAGGGCCGACTAATGTGCTTTAAGAAGAATTAAACAAAAATATAAATTCGCAACGATAAAAGAAAAAATTATATATTTCCATAACATTTTAGGCTAGAAAAAGATTTATTTTTAATCAGTATAATATCTCCTCCTCTTCTTTTTCTTCAGTCATGACAAAATTATTCCTAGTCGAGTACAAGCCGGTGTTCATGTGTAGCATTTCTTCAGTGTTAACACATACGCTACAGTATACAAACAGTTAAATACGTACTTTATACTGAAGACTAAAATCCAAATTAGACGTTGTAATTATGACTGCATTGCTAATCGGATATCACAAATAAATTAATTAATAGGTTTTTCGTAGACAGGCTAAATTTTTAAATGAGCGGATCTGTCATTTTCCTCACCGAACTCGAACCCTACTGTTCGGACTTTTAAGCGTTCAGCAGATTTGTGTGAAAAATACTACATTATCCCCAGTCTCTAAGTATCAAATTCTAATTTAATTAAGGGGGCATTTACAGAATCCTGTCAACTTCCAATTGCCTTGCAAAATTATTAATTAGTATATAACGAGGCAAGATGTCCTACTAAAGTAGCCAGCTCGAGTTTAAAATCCAAACAAGAGAATCGCTGTAGCTGGTCACATGCTAGGCAAATTTATGTATGTTTCTGTCTGATTTCTTGAATCTTTTTTTTCGAGACAACAAACCAACTTCAACTCAGATCCCAATGGAGAAAATGTTGGGAGCCAAAAAAGATGGCCTGGAACGGAAACAGGAGGAGAAAACATTGGCCATATGGGATTTAGGCAGCCCTTTATATGACTCGTATGAAGTAGTGTCACTCACTCATGTCATTGAACGGCAGCTAATGACACTGCCATCTCTGGGAGGATCAAAAGGGCTCTCGTCCAAGATATTTTCTCCTGCATGTGATGATCATGTTGTCATTCCTGCTGCACTCCTCGAGTCAAATATGGGCTCCAAGAGAGAAACCAAAAGAGGACGTTCTTCTATACTGAACAACTTGACCGAATTTGTGAGGAGACAGCTGCGGAGAAGGAGAAGCTGGATCGGATCCAGCAACAGAAAGGACAAGTCCAAGAAGATGAAAGCAGGTCATTGCGTCTTTAGTATTTGGTTTGGTTTGTGAAGGCAACTGCTAGAAATAATTATAAAAAAAATGGTCAATAGAACCCGTAATTGACAGTAAGCTGCGGTTGTTTTATATAATTGCTTGTTTGAGATCGTGCTGTGATTGTTGTTTTTGTTCATTGATTTGTTGAAATATAATCTCTCAAATGCATAGATATCTCCTCCGGATTTCTCTTCTTATACATGGTAGCATTTAATATTGTATTTAATCCATCAAATATTGATCCTGGTTATATTGCTCAAAATCACATAATTAAACAAGATTAATTGTGTACGCTCACCGACACACATTAACATTACCATTCAGATTACACTCTTAAGGCGGGGTTAACATTCTTTAATTTCATTCTTCCCCCACCTCATTCGCTGTTCATATGATCAGGCAGGGAAGGGAGGCATCCCTTTTATTGTCCTTTTCTTTTTTGTTCTTCAAAAAAATCTACCTTTCATTTTTTTGTCTTTGATTAAATGTTTTTTTTATCTTTTTTTTAATTGTATACTTCAATATTTTATTGATTTAAAATTAGTCATCATAATTTATTGGTCTCAATGTCTTTTTTTGTTATAATTAAAGAATTTTGATCTAAATCTCATCAAAAAATCAACTCTTAAGTGGCATGATGAATCTATTTCATGAGTCATATAAAGCATATGAGTCGTTTTCGAAGCTACATTTGAATTCCTTCAGTAACTTCTCTATCATTGGGTGGACAATAAATTATTGATTCGGCATCAATAATCTTTTTCTTCTTCTTTCACATCTAAACCTCTTAATTTTTAAAATAATTTTTTAATTTATTTTTTTTAGATTTAATTCTTTTTATTTTTTTATTATTTATTTTATTTGAAATGATATGTAAAATTGAGTTTTCTTAAAAATTTCACCCTTCTTTAATTTTTTTTGTTATATATTATATTTGATCTTTATTATTTTGATTATTAATTATGTTATTTTAAATTCTTTTCTTAATTAGATTTATTTTTTAATTTTATCTCTCACCATTTAATTTTTATTATATTTTATATCAAATTTAGTTTTTATTTTTTTATTACTATTTGTTTTATTCTGATAATTTTTTTAGATTAAAATAATTTTTTTAATTTCATCCTTTAATATTAAATTAATTAGAAATTGAGTTTTGTGGTTAAACTTAAGTCTAGAATTTAATGGGTTGTGAATTTTAAAAATTAACCTAGTTTAATTTAAAAAATTCAATTGGATTTATTTTTTTTATCTATGATTTTTTTTCATTCTTTAATGTTTATTTATTTCTTAAATTTTATTTTTAATTACTTTATATATCTTTAATTTGGTTTCATATTTAATCTGAGGTAAATTAAAACTCAATCGAGAAAAAAAAAAGAAAAAAAAAGGAATAACTTAAATTGTTTAATCAACTTAACTTATCATGATTTTCATTATTCAAATTATAAATTTTACATGTTAATTTGGATTAATATAATATATCACTATCTTTTCATTATATTTCTTAGATATTTTTTACGGTTTAATTATCTGACAACATGTTATTTTACATTTAATCTAGAGCTACGTCAAGGTTAAAACAAAGATGATATGAATTTTTTTAACCAAATCACCGATTAAACAATTGAACAGGGCGACCAATTCACTCTTGGCCTGCAAAGCGAACAAGCCACACCAATTTTTTCTTGTATTTATTAACGCATTTGATGATCAATTAATATAATATTATATATTGGTGAAGTTTTTTATCTTCATTCTAAATATTTTTCACAGGTAGAAAAAATAACAGCAACTGCACATTTTTTTAATACAATAATTAATTTTTCATCTGACCTGTAGCAAAACATGAGCACCAAACCTAATCCATAACTATATATAAAAGGAAAAATCATCTCTAGCATCCTATAATTTGGTTAAAATTACATTTACTTGTAGTGTTTTGAAAAATTATAATTTACATACTAACTTTACATGTGCACTAACACTTAATATCCTAGCCGAAAAAGTTAACAAAAATTATTTAATTATTTATAAATTTATCATTATTTTTTATTTAATGACTAAAATACTGGTACGTAAAAAATTACAACTTTCCATTAGAAAAAAATTTTGCCGCCCCTTTTGTCCTTTATCGCAAGTGGATTTCAACCATCCAAACTCAACAGTCAATTTGAGATTTTAAATTTTTACTGTTTATTTTTGTATTTTAAAATGCTTTTAAAAGAATTTAAACTTTTTTTCTTTAAATTAAATTTTTTATATATATATTTAAATTATTTTGATATATTGATGTAAAAAATAATTTTTTAAAAATAAAATAATAATAATAATATAGTATATTTCTAAACCACCCTTTGTATTTGTCAAGGCTAAAAAAACCTAAATGAAGTTGTTAAGACTGATGGTAAAAAGACTAACTAGAAAGGAGGGGACATTGAAGGTTCACCATGGAACCTTGACAAATTAGGCAGCTTGATATCTCAAATCATCTTCCTTCCCTATCTTGTCCCCAGCAATCCTTCATTTTCAACCTTCATATCCTCTCTGGGCTCACTTTTAACACCCAGAAACCCAAAACCTAAAAACCGCACCAAAATTTTATCATTGGTGGCTTCAATAAGCTTCAACAGTAACTTCTTTGATAACTAGGCTAATAAACCTCCAAAGCCTCTCCCTTCCATCAACCTTCTCTCTATAATCTCCCTCGATAACAGCAGAAAAACCTCGAATTTCTCTTCTCTTTCAATCTCAATCCCATTCAGGAAACCCAAACAATCCGACCCAACAATAGCAGGTTACTACAAACAAATGCTTGACCAGTATTTATAGGACAGTGAGAACCTACCCGATTATTGTTACCCCTTAAAAGTGGCAAAGATCTTAAACGAAGACCTGGTTTTTTAAGAGAAAAAAAACGACCCTGGAAGAAATTGAGGCGAATGAGAGGTGGGGGGGATGAGTTTTGGGTCAACCCGGTTGTTGAGTTCTTGACCTGAGCTTATCAAATTGCTAACAAAATTAATTAGGAGTCCAGTCCGCTAAGCTAATTCTTTGATTTTGAAGATATTTTAATTTTTTAATATGTTATTTTGCTGAGATTTTAGGTAAAATCATCGAAATTTATCACGTGATTTCTATGTGGCTATTTTTTATTCTCAAAATACACTTGTAAGTCAGATAACCAAATGTTTTTTTATATGCAAATCACATGATTAATTCCAATAATTCTATTTGAAAATCCTGTCATGATAATGTATTAGAAACTTAAAGTATATTTAACAATAAAGTTGACCCAAATGGAGATATGGTGGTATATCGGAGAATTATCCTATTGTATATAAAGAGCTTTAGCCATTACCACTGATTTAAATTTATGTCATGTATAATTGAAAAAAAAAGGGCTTTATAATAATATAATATTAAATGATATTTTTTAATGATTATTATTTAAAAATGTTGTGTGTATTTAGAATATGAATATAATCCAATTCATGTAATTACTTAAGTATAGTTAAAAAATATATTTTATACAGCTCAAAATCAAATAAATTAATTTAACTATAATTATCAAAATTTATGTAAATTATTAAAAAATAAAAATATTTATTTTTATATAAATTAAAATTTATTTATTTATTTGTAAATGACTCTGGAAAAAAAAAATTTAAATTGTTAAATAATATATGTCTGAAATACGGCCGCGACACTAGTATTGTGAAAGATACTTGGATCCTCAAATCTTAGCGCTCCATTTAATGGAGCCAACAACCAAGATCATTCATATCAAAGAGTTAAAAGGTTGGCTCAGTTACATGGAAATTGGTCCACCCAATTCTAGCCTTGGACTGGATTACTCAATTCTCGAACTACCAGACGTCACAGGGCTCCATACCAGTTACAATTAGCATCAGGAAATGGTGCATCTTATGCCACTCATGTTGTTTGTTGGGTGAATTTTTTTATAATTTTTTAATAAATATTTAGGTAATGTTAGTTTTTTTAAATAAGATAAAAAAATAAAACTTAAATTATTAACTTAACAATTTAATTAATTTAATAACATTATAGAAAAAAAAACATCAATGGTAAATAAAATGAACAAAAAAAATAACAATTAACTATAAAAAAATAAATTATCAATATCATACTAAAACAAAATATTTGTTGAAGACTTACCATCACTCGGCCTTTGACACTTCACCACCAAAAAAAAAAAAGCTCATCAAAATAATTTTAATATTATTGCAAAATGTTACATCATGAAACTAAAAAAAATCATATATTGTCAGAGTAATGATTTGGAAAACAAACTAAATAAAATATCATAAAATGAAAATCTCATATTTATTTTTAATTAAAAAACACAATTTAAAAAAAAACTAAATTCAACAAAGAACAATAAATAAATAAAAATTGAAATAGCCCGAGTCATTTTAAAATTTTTAAAAATAATCATATAAAAAGCAAATGAAAACATAACGGAGCCTAATCTCCGATTAAATAAATATTAGAGGATGGAACTAAAAAAAATATAAAAAAAAAAACTAAACCTAGACAAATCTACTAGACATGGGTTGATAAACCAAACTCCTACTCCATGAAATCCTAAATCGGTGATCAATCAAGAAACTTGATTCCTAACCGCTTTAATGTTACAAGATAATTTTTTTTAAAAAAAATTATTTTTAAAAAAATCAAGGTAAAAAAATATTAATTAAAAGAAAGAGAATAAAATACATCAAGGAGAAAAACTAAAGGAAAATTAAATCACAAATATTAGTTAAGAGAATGTGGATCAAATTTGACTGATAAAACAAAAATTAAAAGATGAAATTTAAAAAATATATATTAAATCTCAATAAAAAACAAATTGAATGACTGTTTTGAAAATTTAGAGGATCATGCACAAAAATCAAAAAAGAAAAAAAAAGTCATTGCCTCCAAATCAAAGGTTAGTAAATCTCATACACCATGTAAGGATGAATAAGCTGCTAAAATGATTCAAACATGGTCACAAAAGACAGTTAAAAAATATTATATGCATAGTTTAAAGAACGTGAATATCTTCTACTTGCTAGTACATATTTATTATTTTTATTTTTAAATAATATTTTATATTTATTAAAATACCATATCAACTTGATTATATCTAAAAAGTTATAGTAAAGATATAAAAAAGCCTCTCAATATAAATTAAATTAATTTTTGTTTGTAAGGGTGATTTAGTTGTTCTTGTGTATTTAAAAAAAAACAAGAATATAGAAAAGCTAATGGATGCAAGTTAAATCATTTTTGCTGCAACCTAGTCATTTTACTATGTTTAAAAAGTATAAAAGGATACAATTATCCTGATGAATTTGATAATAATTGTAAAAATATTGTATTACCTCTAATAGACAGCGAAATAATTTTGTTTAAGAATAACAAATTGATTATTAATCCATTTGAATCCAGATCTCATTGAATTTAGGGATGCATATTAGTTTCTTTTTTAATTTTTGAGTTCAAAATAAAGCAAACATCCTTGCAAAGTATACATGAAGCATCTCAAACTAGACCCCCATACGAGGACAGAAACAAGAACGTCTGAAGCACACAGCCATAAAATCAGCAAATATAAAACACATAACTGACAAAATCTTGGTTCCGTTTGCTGCCCTCTTGAAAAAGAAACCGGGGATCAGTCCGTACTCATTGGAAATATCAAAATCACTGTGACCGTGTGGCTTCAAGCTGCAGTTTAACTGTGTAGAAAATGCAAGGAGCCAAGGAGTTCCATGTTAATTTGAAGTTTTTGTTTTCTCATGTGCTGCGAACCTGTGACGTTGCGGTACAATATGCTGTGGAGATTCTCTAAACAAGTGGTCAAGAAAAAAAATGCAAGCAACGAGTGCTGTTGTGCAGCTAGAAAGCATGCCGAGTGACGGGTTAGTGGAAATCTGACCTTCCGAAAACATGACTGCAGCATGAAGACAGTGCTGAGTGTTCTTCGGCTCCATAGCTTCTAATGCAGCTGTGACTAGGCACGGGTTGAGAATTATCAATTTAGCTATGAGTTTGTTTTTAATTGTTTGATAAATATTTAAATGTTATTATTACAATTTCTTTTGTGTATTGTTTTTAAAAGCTACATATTTTTATTTAAAAAAAAAAAACATAACCAAAGCCACAAACATAACTTTTCTAAACGGATCCTTATCATTTCATATTTGAAAATTAATAACTTAGTACCTTTATTATTTTTTTGGCTATTATTTTTCAAAAAAATCATTTAGTTTTTCTGTAAACTCTCATTATATAAGTTTATTTTTTTCTAAGAATTAAATCCTCAAATAATACATTTAAGGTCCCTAAATAAAAATCTAGAGATTTTTTAACAAATCAATGGTCAGTAAGAGGCATCTGTCAATCAAGAGACTAAATCATGAGTTTTCAAATTTAATCCTGCATCAATAGAATAGAAGCACAAATTAACAATCTAGTACTATCTAGGGGTGGTTTGGAAACGCAACTGAACCTATATTTTTATTTTTATTTGTTAAAATTTAATATAATTTGTATGTTTTAGATCGTTTTGATGTGTTGATGTTAAAAATAATTTTAAAAAAATAAAAAAATATCATTGATATACATTTTAACATGAAAAGTTATTTAAAAAATAATCGCCACCACACTACCAAACACATTCTTAATTACCGCAATTGCTTTGATAAATTAAATTGTTTTTCGATTCTTGAAATGAACATAAAAAAACTCAAATATTGCAGATGTTTTTTTAAATAAAAAATCATATTAGTATTAATTTGATGTGACCTAATGATGTAAAAACTCTCAGCGAAAAACACATATTTTTTAATTAATTTTATTTATTTTTTGTTATGTATTACGGTGGTTTTCTAGTTTTTTTTTATTAAAAAATATTAGAATTTTTTATTTTTTACATATAGAAAATCATGATATATTTTTTATTAGTAGAGATATGAATAAATAAAATTAAATAATTTTTTAGTTTCTTGTGGTTTTAGTATTTTCGATATTAATTGAGGGTTTTAATTTGTAAGAAGACTATTTCTCTTAACCTTTGTTGTTTTATCCCATCAATTTGGTAGTTCAAAAAATAAAATGATTAGTAAAGATATAATTTAATTAAAAAATTAAAATAATATTTTTTAAATATTGAGATGATAAATTAGATTAGCCCATGTCAATTTGAATTAGCCTACTAAATTTATAAATTAATTATAAAACTATGATAATTTTATAAAAATAAATTAAATATAATTTTTAAAATTTAATTCATAATCAACCTAGTACGTCACAGCTCACTTGTATATAGAAGAATTGATCCTCCCAAACATCTCGATTTCGGACTAGAAAGATACGAATCAGAATCTTTAATTTTTAAAATTAGCCAATAAGGTATTTGATCAATTACCTCTGCGATGCCAAACTGCAAGCCTGCAAACTCTAGATTGTTGTGTGTAGTCCTGCACCATGTGATGGTGGGACCACCACATTTATTGAGAAGAGAGGTAGCTGACCCTTTAAAATTTAAAATTCGGGTACTGTAGCTGCAGATTAGAAAATAGAAGAGAGAAGAAGAAAATTAAAAGAAAAAAGGAAAAGAAGAGGCAGCAGAGCAGCCCGCGTTCTTCCTTCAATTTCCAGCTCGTTCACCATTGGATCGAGCTGAGATTTTGATAGTAGCTTCTAGACACGTTGATCTTCATTCTGACAGTTGAATCGAAAATTGGTGGTGTGGAATCTGGCCGTTTTGATAGAAAACAGGGCTGTCAATTTTGTGAGTTTTTCTTAAATAATTCTTCTTTAATCTTGTTGTAATCCGAGAATAAGTTGTTCTTGATGATATATATGTTGTATCCCTTAGTTGAATCTGAAGAAGAATAATTGTGAACCCATTATTTGTTAATAGTGAAAGTTTTTAGGTGGACTACGGTCCCGTGGTTTTTCCCGCATCGGGTTTTTCACGTTAAAAATCTTGGTGTTGATTTTGTGATTATCTGCATTATATTTGATCATTGTTTGATTCTGTTTTACTGCACAAAAAGGGAAAGAATTGGGACTTGTGAATTGTGAATTGTATTCCGCTGCATTGATCCAGGTAAATTGGTGTCCGGTTGTTCCGAGTTTTCCCAACATAGATTAACTCTCGGTAAACCCTAACCTGCTCGGGCGATCACAGAGCAAATCAAGATTAAAAAAGAAATGGGAGATGTTGACTTTCATCGTGACATTTGACCTCTATTGAGAAATTACTGTGTTTCATGGTATAAATATTTAAATTTTTATTTATTTATTTTTATGTTTAAAAATAATTTTAAATAATTATTTTTTATATTTTAAAATTTTGTTAATACAATAATATTAAAAATAAAAAATATTATTTAAATAAAAATATTTTTAAAAACATCCTCCTCCTCCTCTTCTTCTTGTTTTTTTTTTTTTCCTAATAGCTTTCGGCTTTGACTGGTGTGATCTGTTAATCATTTATTTACCTGCATCTAACTTTAAACAAATAATTTAAATTAAATAATAAACGCCCAAAACATCTAGTTACAAGATAATAAATTTCTCCAAGTAAAATCTTAAATCCAAGCGACGACTTTGAAGCAATCATTAATGAGTAGGGGTTCAATCTTGATGTGCAAAAATTGATTTGAAATGTCCTTGTTTGCTTTACTAGAGAATTAGATCATTAACATGTGCACTCTAAAAATGGATTTTTCAAAAAATTAGATCATTAACATATTAAAAAGTGAAAATGAATAAAAATATGGATATTTTTAATTACATAAAACAACACTTTATACTTATATATATATATATATATATATAACATTTAACCACGGTGAAACACTAGTTAAATAGCTAATAAGCACTATAATGCCCAAGTAAATTACTTAGCCCACGCCACCATGCACATAAGTACAACATATTACATATTGTCGTAATACCTTGTTTTTTATTTTTATTATTTTAAGACCAGATTGATGGTCAATTAAGATAAATTTGTTAATGAAAGACACTATTTAAGGCAAGGGAATCGAAGTAAAAGAAACATAGAAAATGGGCGTCCGCAGTATAAAATATTTGTCAGAAAACAAACATAAAAAAATGTTTTTTGAAAAATACTGCCAGGGAAAAAATACTGAAAAACTTGAAGAATGTTTTCTTATAGAATATTCCAAGCAAAACCAACCGACAGCAAGTAAAAAAACACCTCGCAACAAAAGAGCTTTATTACTTCCAAAAGCAGAAAACTCGGGTGTTTATTTCATTCCATAAATTATCAAAGACCAAGCAGTAACTGGATTAGCTGGACAGACCCTTCTCTCGTAGATCGATTCATCCAACTCCAATTGAATAAACCTCTCTACTGTAAATGGATCCATCTAATCCCACTAAAGCGCCATCTGCTCATGATTTTATTGCTTACCTATCGGCCATCAAGAACTGCAGTGCGGAACCAGAAATTTAGGTCGTGGAAAAAATCAAAATTTAATAACTCAAAGCTCAAAAAGTCAAACGTAGATGTCGTGGCAGCGATGCAGGAGAGGGTCCACTGGACGAATGGGCGCTAGAAGGGGTGGTTGTGGGGCAGCGAATCAATTTGAGACTGGAAATGACTCGGACCCTGTCAGGCTCTGGCTTTTCCTTTCTTTTAACTCGGCTGCCACCCTCTCTTTCTGCTTTTCACTTCTTTTCACAGCGGCCAAAACCGTGCTTTTCCCTCACCAATCACTGTTAACAACAAACCCACAAAAGCACAGCGTCAGATTCTGCGTTTACAAATCGGAACGGATAAATATATATAAAAAAAGAAACCACTAAAGCTAAAGAGGAAAGAGCACCCCAGCAGCGAATCGCAGCCCTCTCCTCCTTTCCACGCCAAAGCAAGTCTAAATCCTATAAAACGCAGGATTTTACTTTTTGAACAACATAGTTGACACCATCAGGCATTGTAGAACAACCTTTCTATTCAACATCAACGGCATTAACTTTGAAAATCCACATGAAATTAATTCTTGATTCCTCAAACAACAATTATTGTAAGCTTTTTTTTTTTTTTAATTAACGTGGTTGTCTGGGCCAGCTTTCGCGCACCACGACTAATCCCACGGGCCCTGAAGTTAACGACCATGTAAGCCTCCAGTGGCCATCATATGAGCAACCAAGGACTCGAACCTGAGACCACATAGGGAGCAAACCCCTTGATCCCAAGTCCTTACCACTTGACCACCAACTATATGGTTGTCAATTATTGTAAGCTTGATTGACCAAATCATTTTGGATAAGCCACACCAAACTGTAATGTTAGTTTATTGATAAATTGGGATATCAGATACGATTTATTTTATCATCAATCCAAAGGCTCCTTTTTCGACATGGCTTGCTCGCCACCAAAGATGTAGATGGAGTGTTTTTTTTTTAAAAACATTTTGTGATAATAACCTTCTCTTCATGGATGAAAGACACTCTCAAATATGGATAAAAGCTGGCGTGGTTTAAATGTTAAGAGTGTGTTTGGCTTAAAGATACGGTGGTTTTTAATTAAAAATATAATATTTTTTAAGTATAAATCATAGCTTTAAAAATTATAAAAATATATTTTTTATTTAAAAAAACACAAGTTATCTTCTATTCAAATATTCCCTAAACTTTTTTTTATTGGTGTCCTTGCTTGTCAAGGTGCATGAATGATTAAAAAAATAAAAAAAAATTAAGATATTTAATCCATAGAGTTATTTTTATACCTGATAGACGCACACAGTGTGAAGGGGATACTTTCTGGCCCCATCAATAATTTTCTGTATTTATTTTCGAGTAAAGTAATAATTTTTCTTTTTAGGAACTGAAATAATCAAAATCTGGAGAGTTGGTAGCCATTTCCAAGCAAAAAGTCGTTGAGTTATCACTTTCCTCTTTTTTTCCTTTAAGCCAGACAAGCATCGATTCCCAAAAGGAATCTGCGGTCAAGAAATACGACGTCGCGTGAAGCGTTTTTAGCTCACAACAGAAAGCCTGAAACATTGGAAAACGATCCCGTGAATTGTGTGGGTCTCTCTCTCTCTTTCTCTACAAAAAAATGAAAACCAACAAGGCACAAAGTCACAAACAGCATAAAAACACAAATTTCTCGCCAACTACAAAAACAGTAGAATTTCACAAATTCTAAGGTTTCTCCTAGAAGATTCCCGAGAAAAATTTCCCTTCTCACCATTTGCCTTTCTTGTTTGGCTCCCCAGAGAAAAGAGAACAGACACAAAGACAAAAGCCCTTCTCTAGAAGACTAGCGTTTTCGCCATGTCTTCTTAAACCTCTGATCTCCTCAACTTCCTTGTTCTCTCAATAACCCCATATCCTTTTATTTTCATGTTAAAAATGTTCTCTTGTCAAGCTTGGTTGAAAGGTCTTTGTTACTAAGTGTTTGTTTGTTTGTTGTGTTATTACCTGTCGTTTTGTATCATTGTTTATCTGAACAAAAAAGAAAAAAAATATTTGTTTGAATGTTTCATACTTTGTATTAATAATAAAAATGGCGGAGTCAACGAAAGTGAGGTTGGTACGGTGCCCAAAATGTGAAAACCTTCTTCCAGAGCTTGCTGATTATTCTGTTTATCAGTGTGGTGGTTGTGGTGCTGTTCTTCGAGGTACTTGATTTTGTCTCTCAATTTTCTGTTTGTTTGATGAGAAAGTTAATTGGGTAAAGCGATAGAAAGATTATGTCTTTAATTTTGATTCTTCTTACTTTTCATAATTGAAATTCTTGGCTTTTGTTATAAAATTTGGTGTCTAGCTGATTGTTTCCTTTTCAGTTAATTATGGAGTATTGGTAGTAAGTTGTGACGCATTATGTTTGATTTGAGATTTTTGTTCTCAATGAATGGAAATTTGGTTCTCTCTCATCTTATTAGATGAAATGTGTGGCTTCCCCCCCTAGCTCATTGTAATTTCTGTTCTATTGATCATGAAACCAAGGAGAGAGAAGAAATTACTGAATTGAATCATCTCTGTACTTGCTGGAGTTTTTTTGGGATCAAGTTTTGAGAGTCGTATTTATTGTTTATGTGAAATGCAGCGAAAAATAAGAATCGGGATACAGACACTTTATCATTGGAGAAATCGGGTGGAGTTAAGATAGCTGGAGTTGCTCCCATCTCATCGATTTCTGTGGAAAATGTAGTTGAGCTGAGTGATACTTCTGATACAGATGTTAAGTCGAATGCTGGTTCTTTAAGGTGCGAAGAAAAGAATCACGAGAAGAACGATATGGACCGCGATGATATATCCAGGAATCCAGCTAAATCTGCTAGTGGAAAATGGGTTGTTGGAAATGGTCTTGAAGATGATAGGAATAGAGATGATTGGGGTGATGCAGCGGGAAGAGAATCTGATGAGGTGAATTTGCAGATCAGATATACTAAAGGGTCTAGGAGATCTGGACAGTTGTCGGGCAGGCAATGTGGGGATAGAAGTGAAATGGAGGGGTTTCAAAGAATCTTGAGATCCGAGGGTGAAGGCATGAGATTTTCAACTTCAAACTACCCAGATGAGGGCCCATCAAATTACAATTTTGATTCTTCTTATGGTTATGGTGATCAATTAAGGAATGTTGATGAGCAGAGTGGGGCTAGTAGAGTTCAGTACCTTGAAAAAGATCGAGCAGAGCTTCTCAGGAAGCTGGATGAGCTAAAAGAACAACTTAGTAGGACCTGTGATGTGGCTGACAAACCAAAGGATAAGGTTCCTCTTAATGGGAGAATGGCTCCTCAAGATTCTTATGGTCGTTCTGATAAATGGTTTGAAGGTAGTTCTTCAATGTCCAATAGGGCTTCAATGCAGTTCTTTGCACCTGATAGGCATGCCACGGGGCCCTCTTACTTCAATCACCATCCTGAGTCTTTTGCTTATACTAATGGGCATGAAATGGCTATGAATAGCTTTCATCCCTCGGTGCACAAGTCAAATCTTATTCCTGGATATGGGGATCCTTTTGGGTCCCAAATACTCAGGAGAACTCCTCATAAGTTACCTGGTCAATACCAACAACCGCCTCATCAATATTTTTCTGGACATTACTTTGATACCAATCCTGATTTATTCGAGCCATATCCATCCAATGCAGCCTTTCACCAGCCTTCTTGTTCTTGTTTCCATTGCTATGAGAAGCATCATGGAGTTTCAGCAACAGTTCCGCCAGCTTCTTTTGGCAATATGAGGTTCCCTGATATGTCAAACAATCCCATAATGTACCAGCACAGAAACTCTGCGGCATTTGGCCCGCACATGAATAATTCCAGGATTCCTGTTCCTTCTCATTTCAATTTCTGCAGTTCTCAATCCCACAAAAGATGGCCAAGTGATCTCAACTCTGAAATGGCTGGTTTTGCTCGCCCTCATACTCGAAGAGTGGTCTTAACCAGTGGTAGCAGGTGTTGTCGTCCCATAGCTGGCGGTGCTCCATTTTTAACATGTTTTAATTGCTTTGAACTGCTGCAACTTCCCAAGAAAGTACTACTTATGGCCAACAATCAACAAAAGATGCAGTGCAGCACCTGTTCCAGTGTGATCAATTTTTCTGTTGTAAACAAGAAACTCATGCTTTCTGTTAACACAGAAGCAACACAGATTCCTACAGAGGTTGATGACAGCTCCAGTGAGATGATAAAAACCCACGCTTCATATTCCCAAGACCACATTAACAGGATAAATGCAAATTTCTCTTCTGATGATTATGATAATTCTGGCTATGACTTCCAAACAGTAGAAACAGATCCAATAGGTCACCATTTGAACTCAACCAATCCTCAGGAGACACAAAGTTTCCACTCTTCATCTCCAAGTACATCTGAGTATGAAAATATCCCAGACATTTTAATTGCACCCATCAATGGTGTTCAGCAAGCCTCACTGTCTTCACCACCTCCTGGTTCACCTCTTCAGCAGCATTTTGATTACTCTTCTAATGATCATGCAGTGAATCGATTTGGGAAGGGAAACCGAAGCAATCGTGCAGATCACGAAAGGGTGATAACAAACAAGGCTAACACACGACAAAATTCTATGAAAGAGGCTCCTGTGGTGACTGAGATGGAGGTGTCATTTCCTGATTATTCTAATACTGCAGCGTCCCAAGATTCAGGTGATGCCAGCAGAGAAGATAGTCAGTCAAGAAACAACAGGGGGGGTGATTCATTTTTTGCGAACATTATCAAGAAAAGCTTTAAGGATTTTTCCAGATCTCACCAGACAGACGAGCATGGTAGAAATAATGTCTTGGTTAATGGGCATCACATACCAGATCGTTTGGTGAAGAAAGCTGAAAAACTAGCTGGACCGATCCATCCCGGACAGTATTGGTAAGTTTGCATTCAGATTCACCAGTTGTTGCAAATAAGAATGCTATTAATGCTTTTGTCTGAGGATTTAGATAGTAGTGGTATCCATGTGCTTTGTAAACCTTGTAAATGGTTGTCATGCATGGAAACGTAAGTCATTCATTAACTGGTGTAGCTATTGTACATGTTCTTGTATGTTGCATGTGTTTGAAGTGTGCTTAGTGCTGGCTGAATGCTTGTTCTTTTTGTGCCTCAATTACATCAGTGGTCGCTTATAATTCTAGAAGGAATTAAAAAAGGTTGTTTTAATGTTTGGTTTTTACCATGTTCCTTAACCAGGTATGATTACCGAGCTGGATTTTGGGGTGTTATAGGCGGGCCGTGTCTTGGCATGATTCCTGTAAGATCAACTGCACTTTATTTTTGGTGTGTGAATACTAGTTCATCATCAACGAGTGGTAGTTTTATTAGTAATATTTATGCAATTGTTATTTTTCTTGCAGCCATTTATTGAAGAATTAAATTATCCCATGCCAGAAAATTGTGCTGGTGGGAGTACTGGTATTTTTGTAAATGGAAGAGAACTTCATCAGAAGGATTTTGATTTGCTGGCTAGTAGAGGACTGCCAACTGATAGAGACAGATCTTACATCGTTGAAATCTCTGGAAGAGTCCTGGATGAAGACACTGGAGAAGAGATGGATAGTCTTGGCAAACTTGCTCCAACGTAAGTTTCCATGCTCCACTGTTCATTTACCTCATTTCCTCTTGCTTGTCAATTTATCAAAGAACGAGAATTGCATTGTTTAGTCCTGCCATCAACTATTTTACAATGAGTGTCATATCTCAATGCCATTTGATTATAACCTCTGCCTATGTCATAAAGAAAAATGAAAGGATCGTGGCAATATTATGGCTTCCTCACCGCCCTGAATGTTTTACTGGTATAGAAAGAATAATACTCTTTTTCAAGTCAGTGTTATGTTCATCACTGCATTTTCCCTGCTATTTGCATGTCTGGAACACTGGGCGTACTTTGCATGGAGAGATTACATCTCTCCATAACGGTACTGAATACTTGCAAAATTACTTCTAGATATCTGGTCGATCAACTCAAGTTTTTCTTATCCTTTTGTACCATTAGCCACCTGAAAAGGAAAGTTTACTAATTTTAACTTGTCATCTTTGAGAGGAATGTATTTAATCAATGTCTCCCATAATAATGTGAGCCCATTACACGGGTTGAACCTGCAAATCCATTCTTTCATGAAGGTTGCTGTTGTGTCATCTAAATTTTTTACAGAAAACTAATATGTTACGAAAGTGGAAGGATATAATCTCATTGATTTTCCAAACAGAGTTGAGAAGGCAAAGCGTGGATTCGGCATGAAAGTTCCTAAAGCTGCTGTGCAATGAAACTGTAGAGGTCAGAAACTTGTGATGTGGCTTCTGTAATGCGGGAACTCTGGAATCGTTCTGTGTTGGAATTTGTAACCACCGTCACAGCCCATTCATTCAAAGGTTTCAAAGGATCTGGACGAAGTGTTGCTGACGTTGTGGTTCTTGAGTGTTTATATTTTGGATAGTAGGTATAGCTTTGATGTCTGGAAACTATATCTTAAATACAAGGCTGGATCGTTGATATTTTGATAGTGTATGTTGATTGTTGCGCATGTAAAAAGTGATAGTGTGTTGTGACTAGCCGAGATGGAGTAATTGTGCAATTGTTTTCCAATTTTTGTTAATGCTTGTTCTTGTTCGTTCATCAATTTAAAATTCAGGTCACCTCATTTCTGTTGTAGATCCAGCATTAAAGTAAATTCTGTAGGCACAGCACTACGAGGTAATAATCTAAATGCGGCACCGAATGCCAGCTGATCTTCGTTTTTGAAAATAACTTGGAAATTGAACAGTGATATCCTAGTAAACTAATCGGTTCGATTTCCTTCCATTTTCATTCCCGCTCCTGTAAAATCTGTGAAAGTATCGAAGATATCTTGTTGAGTATATTATTTACAACGCAATTTGCCTCTCCAACGGAACCATTTTGTGGTGTTACCTTAACCTGTGACTATCCTGTGTCGTGTTCATGGGCCTCACCCCCACCATATATCGCCTGTCAAGACTTTAACAGGGAGCTAGGACTTGATGTATAATCAATCTATGTTCTGAAGTTATTTTATCTGCTATTACAGGATCATGTTGTGACGGTTTTTTTTTTTTTTTAATGTTTTGAGTTCAAATCTTTTGAGGCGAGAAACTTTATTTAATTTTTTAATGCTATTGCAGAAACTTTATCATCAAATTAAAAGGCATGTTAAATTTAAAATATCTATCATCGTAGCTTGTTTGTTTAACCGATGATTCGAACATCCGGTCATTGGTAACAGATTTGTTTATGTAATAATAAAAAAAATCGAGAAGAGTAAGAGGCATTTTGCTATCTCATCTGGGAGAAGACATTTCAAGTCCGGTACCTCTGAATCTCTTGAAAGACACTTGAGAAAGGGCTTTCTCTTCACCCAATGGAACTGTACGACCTCAAAGAACATATGACTATGAGCTGGTTTTAACGAAGTTGGCCTAGCCAATCATTGGTCTATCAGTACAGAAGAAGCATAGAGACGTGGCACTTTGTTTATTCGAAGGATCCTTTCCTTCCAAACAATGATTGCCCCCCAAACACACATGATCAGACTGTGTGGCAGTGCTATGCGGGCCTCCCTCCTGGGCTCGGGCCTTTCTGAGCCTAGTTCCCGAGGATGGGCACTAGGCCCACGTCCCAAAGTAGATTACCTTTCCCTTGCCTGTTTGTTTTCGGCACCGGAGTGCAGCTTCATCTGTGCCAGCAAATGATATTTTCTATGGCCCTTCCAAATGAATGGTGGCAAGTGGCAAATAGTAAATGCCACGGTGTAGAGTATCTGGTGACAAGGCAAATGCCACTGACCTGTCATGGAAGTATCCTCCTACGCAACTGGGATATTAAAGGCATTCAGGAATTTGGCAAACTCTGATTTGGCCGGAAGGCTCTTTATTTAAAGCTTTGGCTTTATTTGCTTAAATACAAGGGGCAGTGTGTTAGGTTGGTTGTCATTAATGTGCAACAACCATTTGGTATTGCACCAAACATGTGCATTCATACAAGATGTCAAAGGTTGACAGCCACCATTGTTGAAGAAGAGTTGCAGTTGACAGCCACCTTTATTGAAAAAAAGCCTCCATGAATGCCTATAAATAGAGGCATATGTTAGAGAGCAAAATGAGAGAAGAGAATTGTGAGAATGTGAAGAGAGTAGAGAGGAAGAGAGAGCTGCAATGGCAGCAAGGCTGCTGCCATTGCAACAGTTGTAATGACAGCAAAGAGAGGGCTGGGAGTAGAGTAGAATGAAGTTATCATTCTCCTCCATGTATTTGTTTTGTATTCTTTCTCTATCTCTAAATATATTGACTTCTCCCGTGGATGTAGGCGGTTTTGCCGAACCACATTAAATATTGTGTCAGTGTGCTTGACCTCCTATGAGCAAGTATCAGAACATCACCGGTCGGATTCCCCAACAATTGGTATCAGAGCACATGGTTTTAACGTGATGTTTGATTTTGCTCAAAAATGAAAGTTGTCAAAATTGTGTTTTGACCATACCATTGTGTAGAGGAGGAAGAGACGAAGCCACTGGTGAAAACCGCGTTGAAATTGGACGTCGGAAACCGTCGCACGCGCCGGTGGGGTGACTGTCCACGTCATTAGCCACGTCAGCAGTTCTGCACAGTCATCAGGCACGTCACCTGACATATCAGCACTCTGACTAGTCAAACTGCCACGTCATCAAGCACGTCAGCAGTTCTGCACGGTCATCAGACACGTCACCTGACACATCAGCACTCTGACCAGTCAAACTGCCACGTTAGATTTGGCTGACCTATATGTCCTACGTGGATGACACGTCATTACAGCCACGTCAGCTCCCTGGATTTTGATCCTGTGTGGTGGAGTCTACGTGCAACCGGTTCTGAGATTGAATCTGGGTCGTTAAACAGGCCAAAATTGTTTTGATCAAATCTTAGCCGTCTGAAGTGCGATTTGGACGATTTCAGACTTGTTTCCAGCTAATTTGATCGTTCCGTATGCAATGGTATGGTCTGATCATTGAGATTGAGATCAGAAATGGCAATAATGAATTATTAAAGAGAGATTACCCGATCAGGAGGCATATGATGGTCATCATGGTGGTCGATGGAGCTGAAGAAGAAGAAATCACACATGTTTGCCCAATTACATGTGGTGAAATATTATGTGGGGAATTTTAATTACCTTAAGGGAAGGTAAAATTGGGACACTCTAAACACCCGATCATGTGGACAATTTGAGGTGGAGAGTGAAATTTGATGAAGACCAATCTTGACGAATCTGAGCACTGGTAGTCTCACCAGATGTTGAGAAATCAGGTATAAAACAAGGATACCCCAGATCACTTGTAAAGAAATGCCGCGACAAGGCTAGCAAATGGTTGTATATACGGAAAGACAGTATGATGGATAGATATGGCCTAAGAAGTTCTGTCTAGGAGATTGAGTTTTAAGCGGGACCGTTGTGACCCCTTCAATCTTTCCTGAGAACTTGCTTAGTGGAAGGATTATCCATACGGTACTATTTTCGTATATGTGACAGTTTGTTATGAAACTGTTGACGACTAGCAGGATGACGGCACAAAGGAACAGTTGGGTTCCGTATGATCAAGGATTTGATGGAGTGATGATTTCTCCAAGAAAGTTAGATTTGGTGACTGTAATTTCTCGAGGGGAGAATTGATGAAGACCCTGATAATGGAAGAGAAATACAGCAAAAGGATAAAGATTGGCACCCTATTTTGACTTGGATAGATATTGTGACAGGATGAGCTGCTGTCAAACATAAGCAAGGAATAGGGAGAAATCTGGAGAACCAAAATTGCACGAGAGCACACGAAGATTGTGTAGGAGTACCCAGAGGATCCAACAAGGTACTGTAATGAGACAACAGGTGCAAGGAAAAGAAGAGTTCCCAGATGAAGCTCAAAGCAGAGACTGTATGAAAAAGGTGTACAACAAGAAGTCTCTTGTGCTCTTAATAAAGGCAACAAACAAGGACCTTTCAATGCATGTAAAGATAGAAGGGTGAGCTGTTGCAGATGCACCTAATTGAGGGGATGCAAACGCCTGTGATAAAAGGCGAAGACACCAAAGGGAGTTGGTGTGGGTGGAGCTGTTAAGCAGAAAAGGCGTAGAAGCTCCAAACATAGAAATTGAGTGGAGGATTGCGAGGAGTATACCGCAACTTTCTCTTTCTATGTAATTAGTGGCAGTGATCTCTCCCATAGTCCACATGGTGGTAGAGAATTTATGGAGCCACTTTAAAGCATCTCAGTTGAAGAAGGATGCGACCGCCTATGAAAGGCGAAGACACCTTAAAGAGAAGGTGTGAGGGCTATGAGAAAAGCCTATAATTAGACCGCCGCATGACGACGAGCGGAGACACCTCAGGAGAAGGTGTGAGGGCTATGAGATGAGCCCATGATTAGATCGCCGTATGATGACGAGCGGAGACACCTCGGGAGTAAGGTGTGGAGGATATGAGATGAACCCATGATTAGACCGCCGCATGACAACGAGCGGAGACACCTCAAGAGAAGGTATGAAGGCTATGGAAGGAGCCCATTTTAGAATCCCCCAAAGCCAATGTGATGGCTAGGTATGAGTGGACAGATGGATAGCCAATGAAAGGGCTATGATGAGTATGGAGATAAATGCAGGATTGACTTTCATGGATATTGCCCCCATGCTAAAGATCAATGAGCTAGAAGACATTTGTCTTGGACAATAAATGGATGACTTGTGGAGCATTAAGACGCGGCTGCTATGAAGGAGTAGAAGGGCATGCGCAGGTTCCAGGAACAAGTTGACTCTTGTCAAGGTGGTGGGCTCGGTAATGGCATTGTAATACTCAGAGTATGAAGACAGATATGGATCAACCTTTTATGGGCTGCCCCCATGGTTAAAGGTGGAAAGCTACCTGGACTCTTGAGACTAAGAGTAGGAGACTCATGGAGAAGTAAAGCGTGGTTTCTAGGGTGAAACAGAGGGCAGGCGCAACTCCTGGATGAGTAAACTCTTGGAAGAGTGGTGAGCTTGTGATCATATTGAGATACTCAAATAATGACTGTCGCACTTGAAATATCCGTTTGAGGGGGTGTTGTAAGCCTTGATGTGAGGCTTGATGAATCATTCCGGACCGAGCACGCTCGAAGGGGAATGTTGTTCCAGAGACAGGCGTTAACACTATTTAGATGTGATGTGGCAGACCATCTGGTTATAGTGATCCTTTTGTGTGAGAAAAGGTGAGCTTAGGTTACTCTGATGATTGAAAGGTTTGGTAAGTACCTGTAAACTTGGCCACAAACGCTCTCAAAATGGAAAGCTTGGAAGAGCTGCAAGATGCAAGCTTGTGTTGAAGAAGAAAGAGGACAGTTGCCACATGAATGGCAAAGGGAGTGATTGTTAGGTTGGTTGCCATTAATGTGCAACAACCATTTGGTATTGCACCAAACATGTGCATTCATACAAGATGTCAAAGGTTGGCAGCCACCATTGTTGAAGAAGAGTTGCAGTTGGCAGCCACCTTTATTGAAAAAAAGCCTCCATGAATGCCTATAAATAGAGGCATATGTTAGAGAGCAAAATGAGAGAAGAGAATTGTGAGAATGTGAAGAGAGTAGAGAGGAAGAGAGAGCTGCAATGGCAGCAAGGCTGCTGCCATTGCAGCAGTTGTAATGACAGCAAAGAGAGGGCTGGGAGTAGAGTAGAATGAAGTTATCATTCTCCTCCATGTATTTGTTTTGTATTCTTTCTCTATCTCTAAATATATTGACTTCTCCCGTGGATGTAGGCGGTTTTGCCGAACCACATTAAATATTGTGTCAGTGTGCTTGACCTCCTATGAGCAAGTATCAGAACATCACCGGTCGAATTCCCCAACACAGTGTCCCTTTCCAGTCCCCACATGAGGCCCTCCAGGATCTTATCTAACACCAGCAGCATTGGTTCTGAACTCAGAACGGTAGGTTCACTGAGTTGTACTTTGGTTTTTTATGGCAGTCTTCTCCCTCTCAATCACTAGTTTTATCCTCGATTCATGTAAGATCAGATCCCATAACTCTCTTTCATCTTTGGTGTGAATAAAACTTGATCCAAAAACCTTCTTTAAAAAAAAAAAAAAACAAGATCCAGAAATACTCGGTAACGAGTAAACAACTTATTGGATTATCGAAGTGCTGGTTCGTTTTAATTCTCCTTGTTGGGGAAAGTTTTATATCTTGAGTTTGAACCATACAAAGGGGTGCTTATTCTCCTCTTTCTTCATCTGCAATCAATACTTTGGATCTAGGCCTGTACATTGACTACTTTTCTTGTCGTGAAAGGTGTTGATGAAATGCTTTCTGAACAATTGATTATCATCAAACTCTTGAAATCAAAATCAGCAGTGCCTGAAAGAAACGACATCTCTCTCTCTCTCAATGAGCATAAAGTAATTTCGTGTGTGTTTATAAATATGAAAATTAGGATCACGCTAATCTTGATAAATTCATTAAAATATCACCATGAGCATATTTTAATACTAATAATGTGTTTTTGGCAGGTCCCGGTAACTAGTTTAAGTACAAACAGGTACACCGACATGCGCCTTCTTGCCTTCTTGGGCATCTCAAAAAGCAGTATAATATTATAATAATCCGCTGATGTTTAGTCCTTTTTAGCGCCAGTTTGTTTTTTTTTTCCCGAATATATCTTAAAAGTATCAATTTAAAATAATATATTTTTAATGCTAGTACTGGTACTAATTATGAAAAAAATATTTTAAATAAAATGTATTATTAAAGAAATATTCTACAGCATGCGGTGTATTTTTACTTCCATGCTCGGATGCATATATCCCAACCATTACTGGATGCCCAAAAGCTTGTTTATTTGGATGAAATAGTTATGTCAGGCATGCTTTTTATTTTTCTAGTCTAGTTAATAATATGCTATTCATGTCATGCTTCTAACAATGTATTATAATCTTTTGATGGTTAAGCAAATCCTCTCAAATTAATTTAAATTAAATAATAAATCCAAGTCCAATCTCAATAATTATTATATTATAGCAACAAGTGATTAGTTCATCTAAAATGTATTTAATTGTAGAGACAAAGATAAATATAATTTTTTGTCTTTTTCTTGTGGACAATTCTAATTCTGCCAATTACATTAAATCCAGTTTTAATTTACCAGCTACTTGTTTTATAGTTTTAATTTGAGCTGCGGACCCTACTCTGAAGATCGAAATACCCACATTAATAGCAAGCCCGATTCTAGCATTGAATAGATCGGCAGATAAAAATATTTGTTTGTCTGTAATGAAAATTATATTAGTAAGAATATAAGCCGCAATGCTTCCCGATTGAATCTCAACTATTGGTATATGACCAAATGTATAAACAGTATGCATGAGATTAGCCGTTTTAATAGGATCTTTTATCCTGGTCAGAGAAAAAATCACTCCGTTCATCTTTGATGCAAGAGCGCTTGATTAATGAACTATTACGCACTCTTTCAAAGGTGGCTGCTTCCAGGCAAACCTCTTGGTTATCTCTACACCCCTACCTCCTTTGTCACTAAGCGTTTATTTAAGTGCCTTAGTTAGTGATCCAAGTTGTTTCCCTCTCGACAATGAAGCTTATCCCCCATCATCTCACTGGCCGACCTTAACCCTGTTATTTTGAAGTCATATTTAGTATTTAAAATTTGCCTTAATTTGATACCGCTCTCACTGTCCTTATAGCTTAATTCCCGTAGTTAATTTGAAAACTAAAAAAATATATATAGAGAAGATAGAAAAAATGTCAACCTAGTTGAACCCAGCTACAATACCAAATAAGATCATTGTCAAATAAAATCTCTTGTTATAAAGTGCTCGTAAACATGGAATCTGGAGAACTTTATTGGCATAGGTGGGAGATACATGGATTTGCACTTATTATTAAAACTATGTTTTAGCGCACCGTGTATTTTTCCATATCTTAATTTTAAAAAAATTAATTTTATTAGTAGTTTTGTGTTTTCATTTCATCAAATTAAGGTGAGAAAATAAATGGTTCAAATTATAAAATATATATATATACGTTGATAATTCAAAACAAATAACAAAATGAATGAACAATCGTCATTATTTTTATGGATCGAACAAAATTAATTAACCTAATAATCGTTCATATTAAAAGCATAAGATCCAGGTTTTTAACACTGTGAAAGGGAATGATATCATTATTGGAGAATTAATCTAACAATTAGAACATAGATAATAAAGAAAAAATGAAAATTAGTCATGTTCTCGAAGAAATAAAAACAACGAAGACGCTGTGCATGTGATCTTTAAATTCTCACAGAACCCTCAATCCTAGAGAAGTTTTCGGAGATTGAATGATAATACAAATTATGCATCCATGATAAAATTAATATCTCGTGTTCTCAATTACATTAGGTTTTAACTTATGCTGATGAAAATATTTTATTTGACATAGAATTGATTTAATTATTTATTTTATCATTAAGTATATTTCAAGAAATGATTTAATGACCAGGTAAAATACAATTCAATTATATTATTTTCCTGGCCATGAAATATAATTTCTTCCTTTATTATAACTTTTTTAAACATGATTTTGATAAGGGGAGAAGTTACCATTCTAAGCTAATTAAAAAAATAGTGCTCACTCCTTCATCTCAGCCTGTGAGGGAAAGACGGCGATAGCGAGAATGAAAAATAATGATATTTATTTATTATTTTAATTATATTATGTTTGACGATAATAAATATTAAGAATTAAATAAATATTTATACACTTTACTCCATCATATTCCTCGTCAACCAAATAAAATACAAAAATAATTATATATTCTATCTTATTCAGCACTATCAAATACAACTTTCTCTTTATTTTATATTTCATCTTATCTCATTTATTCCGTTTATTTTTATGTCTTCAAATAATAATCAGAAAGTACTCTGAAGAGGCAAAACAACGGGATTTTTTTCCTTCTTCCAGTCACAGTTCTTGAGAGAGGGGGGGCGGGGGGCTGGTAACTTGGTGCACTTACCGACTTACGATGTTACAGAACTTTTAAAATCGGTTTAGCCAAGTTCCAGCCGTGTTTATAATGGCCAACGATCACGCAATCCACCAAATAAAGCCGACAAATCAGCCAAATAGATTAGATGATATTAGTATGTAATTTAAATTTTAAATTTTAAATTTAAATAATAAAGTGAGCTCTCGTGAAGTTATTTTTGTTATATTAATTTTTTTTATTTTTTTCTCAAAACTTGGTAGTTAAGTTATTTTTAAATTGAATAATTTATATTACCAAAATTATATAACTAAATTTTAAATTCAAGTTAAATAAAAAATAAAGTTATTTTTTTTAATTTTTTAATTATATTATTTTTATTAGACGGCGAAGTTATTTTTAGACTGAGTCATGTTAAAATAATTTTATATGATTTAATTTTTAATTTAGATTAAATAAAAATTTTAATTAAGTTTTATTACAATACTAAATAACCTGGATAAATTTATGTTATGTTTTTTTTTTAAAAAAAAAAACACCTAGACAAATTGCTTCCATTGCACTGAAACTTGGAGCTGAAGTCTGTACAGAAACAAAATTTTCGATTCAGACCAAAACGACATGCGATATTTTCTACTGTTTAGGATATTTGTACTTTTCTAATTCTACCCTGCACGCTTCCCTGTCCTTCGTCCTGTAACCAAATCACAAGACTTCGAGTATATCTTTTTTTTTTTTAACGTGTTATTCCGTTTAGTTTATATATGATTGATTTTTTGAGTTATTGAAATTAATTATTATATAATTTTTTTAATAATTTTGAGATTTTGACAACATTTAATTAATATTTTTTTATGAACAAATTTAAAATTTAACTGGTTACTACATCTCTCTATATTGACTTTGAGCATATTTAATATTACAAAGTAATGGATGCTTTTAAAGTTTTATTTTAAAAAAATTATTTTTAATATTTATAAAATAATTTAAAAATATATATAAAAAATTAATTTTAGAAAAATAAAAAAAGTTCAAGAAAAACCTTTTGAAACTTCAAAATAAATCATTAAAATAGTATTTGATTTTTTTAATGTATTAAAAAAGTTAATTTGAAAAAAAATTGTTTTTAATTTTTAAAAAAACATTAAAAAAAAACAAAAACAAGCCCTTCGACTTTGCATTTAACAAACTCACTGCTCTATAAGTAATTAACTACCAAATAAATCCAATCAAAATCAAAACATTAATTTTTACATGCTAAAACACCATTTGGGTTGTTGAGGAAAACCAGTTAACGGTTTCAGTTGACGCTTCTCCTTTTTTTTCCCTCCCACAATCAAAGAGAATTTGCCGGTCTCTCTGAAACCAAATGGCGAAGGAAATGAGGTCTGTTGTGAACCCATTTTCAACCCCTAAACACAATAATGTCATTATAAAGCTCGCAGTCTCATTTCTCTTGGTTGGTCTTGCCTTCCATTTATTAATCTCTGATTCATTCAGATTCTCTTCAGTTGTTGAGACACCAGTACCAGCTAATGAAGAGACTGAACCAGAGTCTTTAGTGGCTTCTTTGCCTGCTGAAGAGCCAGTATCTAATGATTTCGCAGCTAATGAAAGCCAAACTTCAGAGCCAGGTATCCAAATTTTGTTTCCTTTTCTTTTTCTATACATGCCTGAATATGAAAGTGATAATCCGGATGAGGAATCGGTTTAATTTCAAGAAAGATTTGTAAAAATGAGGATACGGGTTTTCTTGGCACTGAAAACTGGATTCAAGATTGTCTTAATTCTTCCACTCTCTTTCTTTCATTTTCATTTTCTGAATATTTGAAGATTGGACCAAACACTTTTTTGGTAATTGTCTTTTGTGCATTTGTTTATTCTTTACTGTCCCGAGTTCTTTAATCTCGTCTTGTCCAGTTCTTGAGAGCTGGTCATGCAGTCATACCACTCACCATTTAATTCAAGTACCACTTGGCAGTTTCTTTTCTTTTTCTTTTTCGGTACTAGTTGTCTGGTTTTACTTTTGGAATCTAATCTAAATCTGAATAATGCAAACGAGTGTCTCCAATTCTGCACTCTGCACTACACCGATTGAACCTTCTTCTTTTTTTCATTTGAAAGGCATGTGCTCCCGTTTCGTAGAATTATGTTTTCTGTCTAGTCTTTGTACTAGCATTCATATTCAGTTAATACTCCTACTAGTGTAGTGATGATTTTCCACGCATGTAGTTGCAGGAAAGTGCGATTTGTTTGTTGGAGATTGGATACCTGACCCTTCGGGTCCGTTTTACACAAATCAGAGTTGCCTTCAAATTGAAGGTCATCAAAACTGCATGAAAAATGGAAGACCTGATTCAGGGTACCTCCACTGGAGGTGGAATCCACGGGGCTGCAGTCTCCCCAGGTTTAATCCGAAGAAATTTCTTCGCCTGATGAGGAATAAATCATGGGCCTTTATTGGTGATTCCATTTCTCGTAACCATGTCCAGTCATTGCTTTGCACTCTCTCTCAGGTAAAAACCATGAGCTTAAAGAAAATCTCTCTGTCCTTAGCCTTTGGATTTCTCGATTTACTGTCAATAATCAAACAATTGCTTGACCAGGTTCGTCAACCATTGGTACTTTGCTGGAAATAATTTCTTGGTTAGGTGCATTGATTATTTAATTGTGCTAAATTGATATCTGAAGCACTTTAGATCATCAATACGTGCCTCGTGCTGTCTCTCTCATTGAAAACTGATCTAGTCCAGAGAGTTGGAGTAGAAGCTAAGTTTAATTAATCTAGAATAATTGATATACATTAGCCACCTTCGCATGTGAAAATAGAATTGCTGACTAGGCATTGAGCTGAGGTGGTGGGGGTTTGAGGTTCTTAGGACTAAAGACACTATGCCTCCTTTTCAAAAGCACATAGAGGCCTCTAATTTTCCACATCACTGCTGTAAACATTTCTGCAGTGATCATGGGACAGGGTTCTGATTTCCCATGAATTACTGTCGAAAATTGGGGTTTTATATCTAAGGGCTTTTGTTGTCTTCTTTTCCAGCTTGAATTTGGCTGTTCCTTTTCTTTTCTTTATCCTTATGATGCTAGATCATATAGATGTTGATGTTCGAACATCAATCTTAATCTATTGTGGAGTACAGCTGCTGCTTTAATGGTTAGAGCACAGCTTTTAAGAGGTTATCCAGTCCTTTTCTGAGATGGTTTACCAACCATACATGTGAAGGATTTCGATTGTCATCTTGAATCTTCTTGTCCACTCGGGACACTGAACTATTGTCAAGCACACACAAGAATTCTTGTTGGCTAGCCTATGTGATTATTTGGCATCAATAATTGGCAACTGTTAGTAGTTTTATTGGCCAACATGCTAAAACCAAATTTGAACCCAGTGATCCAAACAAAATCTTGCACGGAATAAAATATACAGGATCGTAAATGATTTTTTGTTTGTCCTCATCTTTCTTGTTTGGAATGATATGTTTGATTATCTAGAAAAGGAATAAAAATAGAAGGGACTAGGAGATCCAACAGAGAACCTATTTGCCATGCAAAGAGTAAGGATGCGTTCATGGTTTTTTTTTTTATGATTTTGTGCAGCAGCATTGTATTCTGTTGGGAGTTTTTGAAATTTGGTTCCATAGACAATAATTGATCGATTTCTTGTTATTTATGTCCAATAGGTGGAGCAAGCTGTTGAGGTCTACCACGATGAGGAATACAGATCGAAAATATGGCGCTTTCCATCTCACAACTTCACACTTTCAGTAATTTGGACCCCGTTCCTTATCAAAGCAGATATTTTTGAAGACATGAATGGAATTTCCTCTTCAGAAATCCAGCTTCATCTAGATAAACTTGATAAAAAATGGACCGATCAATATAGGAATCTTGATTATGCAATAATAGCTGGAGGGAAATGGTACCTGAAAACTGCCATATACCATGAGAACAATGTGGTTACAGGTTGCCATTACTGCCCTGGAAAGAATTTGACTGAGCTAGGGTTTGAGTATGCATATCGCAAAGCAATGCAGCTGATTTTTAACTTCATTACAAACTCTGGTGATAAAGCTCTTGCTTTCTTTCGAACGACTACGCCAGACCACTTCGAGAATGGAGAATGGTTTAGTGGGGGCACTTGCAATAGAAAGGTACCCTTCAAAGAAGATGAGGTTAATATGGCCGATGTAGACACAATAATGCATAATATTGAACTGGAAGAATTCGAGAAGGCTACAGTATTAGGGCCTGAAAAGGGGGTGGCTTTGAAACTTCTGGATACGACTCGACTATCATTGTTGAGACCAGATGGGCACCCAGGACCATACAGGCAGTTCCACCCATTTGCAGAAGATAAGAATGCTAAAGTTCAGAATGATTGCTTACACTGGTGCTTGCCTGGGCCAATAGACTCTTGGAATGATTTGGTGATGGAGATGATAGTCAATGGTGGAATATATTAATGACAGATGTTTGCTAGGCTCAGCTATTCCATGATTTTTCTTGACAAGCTTCGCTGAATAAGATTTCGATGATTGAATGAAGCGGGTATCGGTATTGGATAAAAATAAAAAGCTGATTTTCCTTGGGTTGTGCCTACCTTACCTTAATGGGGATGCCGTTACCTTGCCTGTGTACACCTGTTGGGTTGGCTTTTGTAAATCAAGAACCTGTTCTGTCATACACTTTGAATTTACAGTCGTTCTTTCGTAGAAAACCTACAATGTTCTTTGTTTTGGGTCCAACAGGACCAGCACAGCTTTTCAGTTGTAATCATATGCACCCTCAAAATATAATAATAATATTAACATGTAGCACATTTGCCATCTGATTTGGTGCCTCAACACAGAGGGAGGCTTTTCATGCTATGATGCATTTCTCATGTTATTCTATGCATAAATGCTGACGATTAGAGAACAGAATAACTAATAGTAAATCACCAGCCACAAGCTGCTGCATCAGGTAGCAAAACAAAGCTAGTAAACGCATCATCAGTTAGTAAAAGTGTTAGCATCTACTTGAAACCACAATAGCATTGCTAAAATACCCTGCGGCTGAACCAGTCATCCGAGGAGGTCAATTCAAATCCACTTCTTTTTTTGGAGAACAACGAAAACACAAGCTTGCCAGATGAATTTAGTTGCCCTTGCCACAAGCCCATTGGCAGGTCGCATTCGACTTACCCAAGCATTTCCAAGGTTCAACTATGTCTACATTATAAAGGCTCTCCCTGGAACTTGACGGAGGCAACGCGATTGTTGAGCAAAAAGGAAACGAAACAGCTTGTCCAGTTGAAATCAGCTCAGCCAATGTATACAACGTGTTACACAGTACAAAATTGTAAGACCATGTTTTTATCAACAAACAGTGATAGCTTTTTAACTCCTAAATTCTAACCCTTCAATAGCAAATAAAATAACATGTAAAGTTGCAAGTTAATATACTTGAGGGAAAATCCAGACATTGCCGCTTCTCTTGAATGGCAAAGGGCAAAGGGCAAATCTTCATCATAGGATATGCCTACAACTCTTTCACCATTCATTGTGCCAATGGAATTATATGGCTAACAGCACAGAGCATTAAAAAAAGATACCACTGAATTGCCTAATTATGTTAGTTTTTTACTTAAAAAATCAATATAACTTAGTTTCTTTGACCAAACTCTTTGGTTTCTGGTTAAATGTATGGACAAAAATGCAATTTATCAGGAAAAAATGTAGAAACTAAATCTGAGCTGGTATTTTACATAAAGAAAAACAGAACATGAAAGAAAGAAAAGCATTATGTTTACCAAAAATTCATAAGCACAGTCACATTTCATGTGAAATTCACAGCAAGTGAGTTGTGGCAGCTGCAGCCTTTCGCTTACTTCTTGTGACAGCAATTAACAAAACAGTTATTGAAAAAACTTCACAGCAATCATCATAAACCAAAGCAAGTAGTTGAATTATGCTTTCTTTTGGAAGACTCCATATGAGATTTAAAGCCAAAAGAACTTAGTGTTTGAACTATTAAGAAACAACTAAAACAGTTACTCAAATGTTGATTTAAAATCTCCACATTATTATTCAGCTAAAACGCATATCTCTCATAGCAGCTTTGGAAGATCCATTGTAATAAAAAGAACACAAACTCCCACCAAAGATTACAATGCATTCGTGACACATTTCACCTCCATTCTATTTGGTCAATGGTGTTGAATCCTGCTTCTTCTGCTCTGGTTTAAGATATGGATTCTGAAAATTTCAAACATAAAACAAGGTATTAGACAATTCATAATTACTCACAACAATTTCCAGCTAAAGGAACATGTCCACAGAAGATATTCAAGAGTGGCCTGTAAAAATAGACTTCCAAGCATGCCCAATCACATCACGCATGCAAATCCTAAATTATGAGACGACAAAATCTTCATGGAAAAAAAATGTAGCTGGAACATACTGCTTTCCCAGCTTCATATTTGCCAAGTGTTTCCGATGAAAATGACACCACTCGTATCTAATATATGTTTTCATAAGATCTACAGTTGAGATGTTTGGGGTAGTATAAGTGATCAAGGGGTGGTGACTCGTATCATGAGAGGAAATCATGCGCAGATGGAATCACCTGAAGATGATTTTCGGCTGACATTATGGATAGTTAAGATTTCTACAGTTTGGTAATAATAGTGTTTAAATTTCAGAGTATTAGCAAAAACAGCTACACGAAATATATAATCAGAACTAATAATAACAAAGATCAGGAACAAAAACTTGGATTGATTAGTAACCAGTTAATTTTTTTCTTTACTTTCTTGGTCATCAATTTGTCAACATAGAAATTTAAGAAGAAGAAAAAGAACACTAAAAAGATTCGTTTCTTCTTTCTGATTTGAGCGTAACATGTATTGGAAGATAAATTACTCGATCAGATTTTAAAAAAATCAAAAAAATAATTGAAATATAATAAACTTTCATAGCGACTAAAACTGAAATGGAAAAACTAGGGTTACGACTTTACTTCGAAGAAAAGGACGCGAACTGCGACAGCAGTGCCCATGATCCCGCCCAAGATTACCATTGGCCCTGTTAGCAGACTCCATTTACGGTATATCATCTTTTCCTCTCCGATTTCAGTTTATTCTCTTCTTTCAATCCACAGAGACCTCGCCTTCTTCACATCTACAATTATTTGCCTCTCTTCGATTGGGGGGGCCTCCTGGATTTTTAGCTGGGCCCTGTTAATATATTGGGCTCCAGTAGGCTTTTGTTATGGCGGTTCATTTTGCACACGAGTTTCTCAGTTCTTCTAGCTGTCAGATTGGGCTTCTCAATTTCCTATGGATAAATTTTATGCTCCGTTCGTCCTAAAAAGAAATATCCAAAATTATTTTCCTACAATAATTCTAATTAAAACCCTTTTATGTTACAAAAAATAAAATTAAAAATATTATTTTAAAAAATTAACAACTAATAATGATATGATATAAATAAGGATATTCTTAATTTTTATAGAAATATAAATATGATAATTTCAATAATATTTTCATCAAATCTTTAAGATACCGGACATTTATTGCATGGGATGCATAACATGCGAGACAATTCTAATATGTTTGTTGCAAAATGGAATTGGTTTTTTAAGTTGATGAATTGGTTTATATATATTTTAATATGATAATTTTTAGGATAAAAATTTTATCAAATTTAATAAGATAAATGATTTGCATCTTGAATTTAATTACTTAATCCGAGTTTATTTAAAAAAAAAATGAGTGTGACTTCTTACCACTTTTATTAGTTCATTCATGTAAATCAAATATATTTTTATCATAATATTATATATAAAAAAATATCCAATATACAATTAATTTTATATTTATTGTTAATATTTTTTATAGGAAATAATTAGTCATGCCTAGATATTTTTGCTTTCAAAATCTTTTTTGCTTTCACCCATGATATAATAAGAGTCCATTCAATTATTTTTTGATTAAATAAAAAATTTATTCTAGAATACAAAGTTATTGTACTTAATTGAATGCATTGATTGTGTTACAAGAATAAATATTTTGATTTATATTTATTTTTTTATTTTTTAAGTTTAGAATTTAATTATTTTTAATGATTTTTTGTTTATATTTTACTAAAATAGATAATTATTTAATTAAATAAAAGAATTATTCAAAACAACAATGTTATTAATCATAATTGAATACATGACTGATATCACTAGATTAAATATTTTTAATCTTTTAATTTAATTTTTTTATTATTTATAAATTTTTTATATTTACTGACATGAATAATTCTTGATTTATTTAATTATATGTCTAAATAAATTTTATATTTTTTATAACGAAAAAACATACTGAAAAAAAACCTAAATATTCCTTTTTTTCCACTAAAAATGACTGTCGGTGTAGTACGAGTGAAAAGCTAGATCTACTTGTGAGATAAGAGGTGGTTCCGCGTGTTAAAGGCAGACAAACAGCGACCTTTAAGGCTTTACCTTTTCTTTCCTTTTAATGATGCATCGGCAAAGGGATCGTTGGCGTGTTTTTTTTTTTTTTTTACCTTTTCTTTCCTTTTAATATTAACATTATCCTTTAATTTATTTTTCTTTTTTCCATTCCAATACTCATTCGAGGCTTGTAAACTACCAATAGCAAACTGATTTAGTGCCTTGCAACACAGGATACGAAAGAAACCGACATGAATTATTTTCGCACATCAAAATCTCTTTTAAGACGTATTTTTGGACCTTGTAGTGATGAGGTCACAAGGTTATACCCATAGTTATATTTATTTTATATTTTTTTTTAGTATTTTATGTTTTTTTTTAATTTCTACAAAATTGCATACTTCATATATTGATTTCCCCAAATTTAACTTCATAGTANCTGGGCTTGCAGGATGTTCAGTGAGCCGTGTGGATTAGTCGTGGTGCGCGTAAGCTGGCCCGGATATCACACGTAAAAAAAAAAATGCTAGAGTTGCAACTATTGGAAATTATTATTATTAAATTCAACTTAATGAGTTAATTTTAAAAAATTTTAACTTGATTTTTTTTCTACTTCTACTTTAAAATTAAACCATGTTGAAATTACCGGTTAATAAACTTGATGGATGACAAGTAAAAAACATAATTTGATTTCAAAAAATTCAATATGATATTTTGTTTAATATTGAGAAAATTGACATGACGAGAACTTTATTTTTTTGTTAAAAAATTACTTTTTATTTAATTATATGATAATAAAAATATATGATCGTAAAATGAAATACAAACCAGAAATTAAAATATTTGTTTGAAACTGTGATAATTTTATAAAAAATAAATTAAAATAAATTATGAAGTTTAATTCAAAATCAATTAAATATTAAAAGATAAAATTAAAAAAAACTAGCATTGGAGGATGAAGTTAGATAAAAATCAAATAAAAAATGATGAAAATTAAAAAAAAAAAAATTGAGCCAAACAAATTAGCATGGATAACCTAACATATATGAATCTTAAAAAAACAAGGCAGATGGGCTGCCACCCTAAGCCGACATGTTTAGGCATATTTTTTCTATAAGAGGTGGACATTGTTTTATATGTTTTTTATTTTTTAAAAAAAAATTAGTAAGCTACACAATGTTTTTTTGTTGGAATCTAGTAATCATTATGGTGTTTAAAAAATTAAAAGCCTATATTTTCTATTTAAAAAATTATTTTTCAAACCATTTTCATCTTAAAATATATAATAAACACTCTTAAAATCACGCAAGACCAGTTTGTCAAGCTATAGAACCCTAAAAATAATTCAAAAATACAAAATTAAATCAAAAAAAACTTTCTCAATGTTAATTTTTTTCATACAAGATAAAGTTCAAAAACCGTTATTATTAAACTTTTCTTATTGAATGAAATCCTTTACGTTAAACTTGGCAATTTTGTCAGCAACAATTAACAATTTTTTCTTTTTATTGTTGTTTTTTGAAAGTTTTTTTTAAAAAAAACTCACAAACTTAAAATTACTAAATTAAAAATTATTATAAAGTAACTCATATATTTCCTCTGTATTTTACTTTTCAATCCTCTGTCTTGTAGTCTAATTTTTTTTAAATTTTACTAATTAAGCTATAAAATGATTAAATTAAAAAAAAATAATTTGAAAAGAAAGTAGCTTCATTGTTGATATAAATAATGAAGCATCCGCGCCTCGTATTTTTTAGTATACTAGGCAATGAACCACCATTTTTATTTTGTTATTTCTAGACAATATATAAATAGCTTCATTGTTGGGATCATTAGTTGCCAAACCAAACTTGAAGAGCTTACGAGTCTTTTCCACCTCAACAATAGAAGAATGAAAAGTTGCAGAAGCTCTTATGAAAGAGAAGACCAGGAAATGATTACTTCAATGATTTCTTAGAGAGGCGTCAAGAGGAAAATAATTCAAAGTTACAAGGTAAACCATCATTTCATCTAGAGAATATCAATCCACCACATTTTCATATTATATTTTTTTTTTACCAAATAAATATTGTGTATGTGTGGTGTGAGGTCTGTGACAAAAATTTGAAAATGGTATAATGAATATGTTGAAAGTTGGAATAAATAAACAATAATTAAATGTGAAGAAGATGTATTGCACAAGTAAATAACGTAGAGAAAAGCACGCAAAGTTAACAAATAGTGTAAATTCAAAACAAGCAGAACACACACACACACACATTTTGCACAAACATAAACTTATAAATCAATGAGCAAAGGGAGAAATATATAAACGCAATTAACTGAAATTTATATGTGCATATAAAACATGCAGAATATTAAATTATGAAATATTTCAAAATATGTACTATATTTATTTGTTGAAGAACTTCGAAAACATTTAATAAATAAAATGCTTTATTATCAAATATTATATTATTTGTTCTTAAAACTATATTATTTATCACTTATCGCTTGATGCCAACGATCTCAAGACAAACAATCTCATAAAATTCAAGCAAGGCACCTACCTGTAATTAAATGAAATTAGACAATTTTTTTTATTTACGTGTGGCGTCCGGGCTAACTTACGCGCACCACGACTAATCCACACGGCTCGCTGAACATCCTGCAAGTCCAGTAAACAGGTAAGGCACCGTGGGGATGACAGACATGCATAATAAGGTTCGAATCCCTACAGTGGAGGAAAAGAACAAGCCCCTCCCACCGCTAAACTAAAACCTCACTTGCAAATTAGACAATTTTAATAATGCTAGTGGAAGGTGCAAAGCACCTACCTATACCTTCAACCTTATACACTCTAAAATATCACTCTTGATGCTTCTCCTAAATCCAAAAAATATATCATTATAAATATTTTTTTTTATCTTATAACATATCATTATTCATTTTTAAATCTCATTACCACATAACCACCTGTAAATTGTATCCTTCATTTTCGCAACTATAAGCATATTTTAATTAATCAATTTATGTTTTTTGTACTGTGTGAACTCTCAATTAAATCAAATTCGATAGCACCTTTTTGCACTATATAGACCTTCCTAGTCAATGTACTTCTCTCCTTTTATTTTTTTCAGTTATTTTTTAAAAAATTTCTCTAATAGTTTAAGTTCCATATCCTTCGTTACATATAGTATAAACAAAGCACTGTAACTTTCAAATCCTCACTAACAATTAATTCTAAAACTATAACTCACAAGATTCAATATGCTGACCACATTTGATAACATGATCCAGTTCCTTGCACATAAATCTCTATTCTAACATTTGACACTAATTTCATACAATTTCTACACGTATACATCAACATCGTAATGTCCCTTTTTCACTACATTTGGTCGGCCATTTCCCCCAATTTTCTCTCTCCATGTTTTCTTCTATATTACATTAATTCTTACACCCATTGCAGCTCTTTTTAATTAACATTCCTAACAGCAAGTGAGGTTCTAGCCCAGTGGTAGGAGGGGCTTGTCCCCTTTCTCAGCACATAGGTTCGAACCTTACCATGCACGTCTGTCACCCCCGCGGTGTCTTACCTGTTCACTGGCCTTGCAGGATGTTAAGTGAACCATGTGGATTAGTCGTGGTGCGCGTAAGCTGGCCCGGACACCCCGTGTAAAAAAAAATAAAAAAAATTAACATTCCTAACAACTAATTTAACATAAACCTAAATTTCTCCAGCAAGAACCCTAATGTACCATGTTCTAAATTTGTTCAAAATTGCTTTAAATTTCCATCAAACTTGATAAATCAAGTGTAGATATCCTTGCTGTGTAATAATACAATTCCAAATACTAACCAAACAAACAACAGTTCCTCAGACTCCATGAATGGTTTGTGAATAAGTCTTTCCACAAACCAAATTGGATGAATGGTTCGTGAACAAGAGGCCACTTGTTTATGCGGTGAAGGTTGTGTTTAAAGCAAAACGCAAGAGCTAAACATTTGGTAAAGAAAAAACCACTAATTACTATTCATGAGTCCTATTATTTTTTGCATTTGCAACGCAGGATAGGAAGAAGCAATCAAAGGCTGCTTTCACATGCGTCCCTCTTGTTTCCACAAATAATCAAGTTTTCATTTTTTGTGGGCTTTACATGATAAGAAATTAAAACTAACAGAAAATGCATGGGGTGTTAGACCGGATAAAATAATTTATGCCAATGCCAAGCCATCACTAGCTTTTTTTTCTTACAAATGATGATTATGACCATGCTTGGATTATGGTTAAATTATAATTATTTTCTATTTTTTAAAATAAAAATTAAATTAAATTGTTATATATTAATATTGAAAATAATTTTGATAAAATAAAAAAATATTATTTTAATATATTTTAAAAGATAACTACCAACCTATCTGACCCGGTAAAATAAAATAAAATATTTTATTTTTTTAATTATATTTATTTAAAAAATTAGTGTTTAACATTAGTTAATGATTGTAGTACTTATCGAATATATTTCATACATGAAGAAACTGTAAATAATTTAATGAAATAATAAAAAATATTATTTATTTCATGATATAATAGTAGTAGTTAAATCTACAATATTTAAATTAAAAATCATCAATATTAATATATATTTTTTAAATTATTTTATAACCTCGATTTTAAAAACATTATTAACCAAATACATTAAATTACTTTTTGTTTAACCTCAATTTCAACTATAATTTTAATTAAACATCTATTTTTTTAAACTAACCTCGACTAAAAATAATTTTTATAAAATATTTTTTAAAAAAATTATAATTATAACAGCTATCACAATCCAAACATATTCTAAATCTTTCTGTAACTGTCTCTACAGAATCTCACAAGTCTTCTTTTAAATCTTTGATCCCCCACCCCCCGTGTATATATATATATATATATAAAGAATTTTCTAATCGCTACTGTATCTTTTATTGCATAACTTTTATATTTCCCGGGTAATATATTTCAGATCTCAATGCTTGTTTAACTAAATTTATCCTAGATGATATCATAATTTAATAAACTTTATATAATAACATTTCTTTTTTGATATAGTATTTTTATTTTTGTATTTTTTATAATTTGGCCATTTTTCATAGTTTTATTTTAAACTTAAGACATAAACTTTTTATTTAAAATTTTCACAATATATCTCCATCCTCTTAGTATGAATATTAAATTTACTTGCTTATAATACTATTTACTTTGCAATCTTTATAGATTTACTTAAGGATTTACAATACTATACAACAAGAAAAATATGTGTGTACCTATAAAAAATTTCGAAATCATTGTTTTACCTTTTTTTAGTTTGAACTTTTGTTGTTAACTTAAAATTTTCAAAATTTATCCATGCAAGTTCTATCTTTATCTCCTAAACATTTTCTTTAATGAAAAAGTATTTTAATTTCATATGTTTTTTAGCCTTTCAATACTTGTTATTTTTATAGAGAAAAATAGCAACAAGATTATCACAATAAATTTTCAATAGCTTGGATTAGCATAATTGTTTATAATTCCAAGTTTTGAAATAAAGTTTCTGGAATTTTTTTACTTGAATTTTAACCTTAGCGGTCATAAATTTAACTTTTATAAGATTGCTTTTGCTTTTCCAATTAAAAAGAACAAATATCACAATATGGATTTTCCTGCATCCATACATTAGTAAAATTTGAATATGAAAATCTATCCATTTCAAAATGATTATATTTTCTATAAATATTTATATAATCAATTATTTCTTGTAAATATCTTATTATTTTCTTTGCAGCTTTTTAATTATCTAAATCTAGGTTACTATGAAACATGCCTCGCATTTCATGCTAATTGTTATTGTAGATAACATATAAATAATTATTATTTTCATGTTAGAAATGGATTAAAATGCTAGTTATTTTAAAGATTCTATCTTAACCACTCGCGTTTGACTCTTGTATACATTTATCTTTACCTATATGACGGGTTTAGTTTGATAAACCAACTTAAATAGGCTGGAAAATTTAATTCTTGATCTAGCCGCACACATGGTCCTTTACTAGACTGAAAGATACTTTATCCAACCATTTTTTACTATCTTTTTAACTTAGCTTATCTATAGTAATTTTTGTAATACTGTTTGTTATTGTGATTTGACTATATTTTTTATGTTTTAATTTTAAATTATGTTTTTATGTTTTTCTATCTTTTTAATAGGCTGATATAAAAAATAAAATTTAAAAAATTATTATTTTAATATACTTTTAAACAAAATAATACCTATTACAGTAACACATTCCTGAAAATTATCATGAAATTGTTTGCATAGAAATTGAATGAATAATTTTTTTAATAACTCTCATTAATAACAAATTTCCCTCTTACATCAATTTCAACAGCACAACAAGATGTCAAGTTGCCGCTGGGCCCACAAAGCTCTCTTCGAGAGGAAAGGTGGCTCCATACCACGCAGTGTACGTGTGGCACTTTTGGCCTCAATTATTTGAGGTAGATTTTTTTATGGAATAAACTGTATAATTATGAAGGCAGAGCGGGTATCAATTTTTGAATAAATTTATTATTTTACACATACATCAAATATGCAATTATTAAATAAAAAATTACTTCTCTAAATTAATCAATAAAATTTTAGTATTAATATAAATAACTCATCATTTCACAGAGACCGCATCTTTCATTTATCAACCCGTATTTAATATCATGCAATACGAAGATGAAGATCTTTTATAAAAATTAAAAAAATATTTAAAATTAATTTTTATTTATTTTAATATACTAGCATAAAAAATAATTTTTTAAAAATAAAAATTATATATTATTTCAATACATATTTTTTAATAAAAATGATTTTAAAAAACAAATGCATAAAAAAATGAATCACAAATAGTAGTCACCAGATGTCAGCGTAGAAAGAATCACTCCAACGAAAACAACAAAGCAAACACACCCACAACAGCATCTATAAGAAAAGCTGCGCAGAGTAGAAGCGGAACCCACATCCCTCCTGTTTTTTCACGATTGCTTGCTGTGTCAAGTTCAAAGCTTAATTCCAACAATGACACAGAAACCCCATGTAGCTATTCTTCCCAGTCCAGGCATGGGTCACCTTATCCCCCTTACTGAATTGGCTAAGAAATTTGCTCTCAACTACGACTTATCGAGTACCTTTATCGTTCCCTCAATAGGACCACCACCGGAGGCCCAGAATAAAGTTCTTGGCTCCCTTCCGGAAGGCATAAATTATATCTCTCTGCCTCCAGTTAGTTTTGATGACTTGCCAGGAATTAGGGCTGAAACCCAGATCTCTCTCACAATAACTCGCTCGCTTTCATCTATCCGTGATGTGCTGAAGTCATTAGTTGCCAGCACTAGACTGGTGGCTTTGGTTCTCGATCTTTTTGGCACGGATGCCATTGATATTGCCTTGGAACTCAGTGTGCCATCGTATATTGCTTCCCTGTCTACGGGTATGACTCTATCCTTGCATTTTTATTTGCCAAAGTTGGATCAAATGGTTTCCTGCGAGTACAGGGATTTGCCTGAACCTGTACTGCTACCAGGCTGTGGGATTTCAGTACACGGGAGGGATTTACCTGATCCGATTCAAGACAGGAAGGATGATGCATACAAATGGTTCCTTCACCATTCAAAACGACATAGTTTAGCTGATGGAATCTTGTTGAATAGTTTCGTGGACTTGGAGCCAGAAACTATAAAGGCTTTGCAAGATAAAGAACTTGGTAATTTACCACCTATCTACCCGGTTGGTCCCATCATATACACCGGTTCAAGTATTGGGGCGAAAGGTCACGATTGTCTCCGATGGATGGATGATCAACCAAATGGTTCGGTTCTGTATATTTCGTTTGGGAGTGGTGGAACTCTGTCTTTTGAGCAGCTAAGTGAGTTGGCCATGGGCTTGGAAATCAGTGAGCAGAAATTTTTATGGGTAGTAAGAAGCCCGGATAAATCTGCTAGTGCCTCCTACTTTAGTGCCAAAAGCAATACAGACCCTTATAGTTTCTTGCCTAAAGGTTTCCTGGACCGAACCAAAGGACAAGGTCTGGTGGTGCCATCTTGGGCACCGCAAATTCAAGTGCTTAGTCATGGCTCAACAGGTGGATTCCTAACCCATTGTGGTTGGAATTCGACTCTAGAGAGCATTGTGCATGGGGTGCCTTTGATCGCTTGGCCTCTCTATGCCGAGCAAAAAACAAATGCAGTCTTGTTAAGCGCGGGCCTTAAGGTGGCATTGCGGCCGGAAGTGGATGGAAACGGTCTAGTGGGACGAGAGGAGATTGCGAAAGTTGTGAAGGGTTTAATGCAAGGGGAAGAAGGGGCGACAATTCGCAATCGAATGAAGGGCCTGAAGGAAGCAGCGGCCAAGGCAGTGAGTGAGGAGGGCTCCTCCACCAAATCACTTCATGAATTAGTGTCCAAGTGGAAAAATTAGTACATCGCATAGAAATTCAAGTTGTTTTAATGTTGTCCTTGATGTTTCCATTGCCCTCTTCTTTCTCCTGAGAAATGGGGATCAGATCCATATTGTTGAAATAAAAGGTGCGGCTCGCAGTTGTGAAATTATAGCTCTCGTAATAACTTTCCAACCACTACACTCCGTTAATTATCAGAAGACCTGTTGTTCATATCAGGCTGCAAAATAAGAGTTAAATCAGATAAAAGCTTCACCCTACTTAGGTAGAGTTATTCAGCAAGATTTGATTCCGGGGTGTTTGGTATGGTTTCAGTGGTTGTTTTTATTAAAAAAATTTAATATATTAAAATTATCTATTTTTTAATATTAGCGTATTCTGGTTGAAACACCCCAACCCCCTCGTTGTTGTGACCTTTCCTAATTCCATTGACAGGTACAAATCAATACTAATCTTTATTGTTACCTTTTCTACTTTCAGACCAGCTTTTTCTGACTTCTAGCTTCATTTCCAAGTTTCTAGACAGTGACATGCCGCCAATTATTCTTTGACATCAGGATGTGCTTGAAGTGGGGTTTTACACGGGAAGATAAAATGTGCTGATATAACATTAAAAATTAGCAGGACAGATGGGAGGGCCGGTTACTTGGAGTGTTTTCGTACTGTAGCATTGAAGAGAAACATTCAATAAAAAAATACAAAAATCATTTACGACTCTTTCAACTCCCAAATTTGATAGATATAAAAGCTAAATAAGATAGAGTAGAGACGAGAGAGAGAGAGAAGTGGGAAAAAATATCTTCATAGTTATATTGAAATCTTGATGATAATATTAAATATTATTTAAAAATTTCCAATTAAATAAATATAATAACATTAAATAAATTTAAAGTAATCAAAACATATCAGCTCAATATTTTTAAATGATAAGATCAATCCACTTTATTTATTATTTATAATCTTACTTGATATCGTTAAATTTATCTTGTTGATGTCTTTTAAATACATATGATGTGATCATTAAAATATTTTCGTGATTCCATGTTATTTTTCTTTTTTTTCTGTCTTTTTCTCTCCTAGTTGTATTTTGTGAAAATAAAAAAAAATTAAAAAATAAAAATATACTAGAGTCATATTAAAACTCCAGCAATAATATTATTGTTGGAAAGATTTTGATAAAAAAATTCAATAACATCAAGAAAAATTACAAATAATAAACAAAATAAACCATAAAAATCAGCTAAAAATATCAACAAGGATCACCTGTATTTAAGTTGCTATTAGAAACCATTCTAGCCGTCAATGATAACTTTTTTTATGCTGTTATATTCGTCTCAACGGAGCCTTCCCGGCACAATACCACTATTGTTGTCATTAGAGTTTTCATTTGACTCTCCTTTTCTTTTCTTTTTTGTCCTCCTCTCTTCTTATTAAATGTTGTGTTTGAGTTTTTCTGTTTAAAAATTTTGACTCATGAATCACATATATTACTTGTAACTTGTAACTTTCTAAACTGTATTTTTTTCTTGTAAATTTTGCATTATGTAATTTTTACGGTGCTCGGTAACTTGAGGGAAAGAAACTGAGTACTGATTAGATAAATATTGTAAACGCAATATCCTATTAGATACACCAAATTTCTTATAAATGCTTGTCAATATAAAATTGACATCAAAAATTGATATTTTTTTATTTATTTATATGGGGTGTCCGGGATAGTTTACGCGCACCACGACTAATCCATATAGCCCACTGAACATCCTGCAGGCCAAGTCAATAAATAAAGCACCGTAAGGGTCGAACCCAAAAAAAAAAAAAAAAATCACCTCCCACCACTCAGCTATAACTGATGAGCAAGTACACCGCAAATCATTCTACCTCCAAAAAGTGGCAGGATTGTAATTAACGAGACGTGCGTTTGAACTTTGAACTGACATCACGCCCACGCGTATTAACAGAAACAATTGCTAGAATATATACTAGTTACGTCATGCTTTGTTGTGGATTAAATATTTTTATTTTTTATAAAAACATTTATATATGTAAATATTTTCAGTGTATTTTTATAGTTTTTTTTAAATATAATAAATTAAAAATTTTATATACACATGTAATAAAAAAAATTAAAAATTATACGCACTAATAAATAAATAAATAAATAATTATTGATAAAATCTAAAACTAGAACTTGAAAAGCCAAGAGACAAATGTATATTAAAATATTTAATTTTAAAAAATAAAATAATAACTTGACTGAATAAAATAAAAAAATAGATAACTTAAGGCTGTATATAAGAAAAATATAATTTAAAAATAAATATTTATTATTTTTAAAAACATAGTTTATTTATACAAACAATAAAGATAAAATATAAATAAATCAGAAAAACTTCTCTAAAAATTAAATGTATAGCCAAAAATAATATTAAATATTATCTAAATAAAATAAAAGAGAAAGGGGTACTAATATAATTATAATTAAATATTTTATAAAAACAATTAAGGAAAAAAACTGTCTAGCACTATTAGGCTTTCAAAGCTAGGCCAACCCGCCTAGCTTATCTAACCAATGCCTGGCATGCTTGTACGATTAGGCTTTCTTTTTAAATTACATTTGAGATGGATGGTATGCCATCTATCTTTTTTTTTAAAAAATAAAGTCACCATGTCACTTATTTTACTTAAATTTTAGCCATCACAGTGGTTAGAAAAATTGAAGCATATGTTTTTTTACCCAAAAACCTACTCGTCTACCCATTTGTTGAACCAAAATACCTTAAAAATCATAACAAACCTATATACCACCCTGAAAATTTATCCTAAAAACTTAAACAAAAAATTAACCAAAGCTCAAACATGTTACTTCACAAAAATTTAAAGTAAAAAAACATTTAATATAAATTATCATCGTCAAATAGAATAACTTGACGCAAAAAAAACTCTTATTTTGATGACCTAAAACCGGTGCCAACAATAATTTTTCTTCTCTACCACTAGAATACAATAATCTCTCTCTCTCTCCTCTCTCAACCAAGACTAAAATACAACACAAATAAATCTTTATACCAAAATAAAATTGAAACAATTTCGAGACACCAAAATTGTATTATTTTTGTAATTGTTTAAGTTAAAGGATCAAAATACTTTTCTTTTATCAAAATTCACGACATGCCATCCATGTTTGCCATGTTTTTTATTTTGGTTTCCCTTTTCAATTCCATTCTTTAACAAGAATTTGAAATCATTTATTTTTTAAATAAAATTAAATTATCCCAAAACAAAGTTTGAGAACTAAAATGACTAAAGCACAGTGAAAATCTCATGTATTTTAGAGTATAGTATACTAAAAAGTTGTCTTTTTTACTATTGATTTTTTTTAAAAAAAAGTATTATTTGTTATGTGTACTGCAATAATATTTTTTTAAAAAAATTCTCAATTAAATATTTTTTAAAAAATTAATAACTAAGCTCTTTTAAACTCAAATTAGAGCTAAATTGCATGTTTCTTGTGAGGTGGAGGTTGAATTGGAAGAAAAGAGAGTTTAAGTGAAAAGCACGGGTAATATATATGGCGGCTCTATAATTTATTTGTTAAATAATATTTTTTTTATTATTTTATTTTATTTTATTTTTAATATTAGTATATTGAAATAATTTTAAAATATTAAAAATAATTTAAAACTAAAAAAATTTAAAAAATCTTCAAAAACACAATTAAACGTAATGATAAGAAAGTGAGCCTTAGTCACTGATTACAAGTAGCTGCCTAGGACAAGGGTCCAATAGAAGGCGGGGAGCAAACGAGTATATTGATTCCAAGAGGAATAAACCGCCGAAAGTAAAACGCGAAGTGGACCGTCGGCCCATCAAGTCCATCTCAAACGAAATACTTTTGTAGGCCCATAAAATGTAACCAACAATGGGAAGCAATCTAATGTCAAATTGGGCCTCATAAGCCTACCTTAGTACTACTCAACAAGGATCGTGGTATGCAGAGCACCCGGACCCAAGCCAGGCCGATGCATACACAGCGTATGTGCTCATTGTTCTTGAATGGTCACTCCAGCAGGCAAAATAAAAGTCGATTTTCTGTAAAATAAAACCACACTCACATTGATTTCATTTTACATATTACATGAGATATACAAGTATATATACTTTTTTTTTATTAAATCCTTTTCAAAAAAATAATTTAGAAAATATCGATTAAATTATCATAGAGATTGACTGTCTAATTTGAAGCCAGTTAGTGCCCCTGATAGTATTTAGGTACGACATGATTTTATTTTATTTTATATTATTATGTAGAAAAGGAGCCAAGACTACAGAAATATAAAAATTACGACCGACAAAGATCCAAAGCCATCCCGCTAATATCTTGATGAACAAAAAAAGATGGCGACAAAGCCATGCCACAAAGATGGGGGCAAAGCCATACGCTGAATTCAAGCCTTCCAGTCATGTTTCAATAGCTGAGAAAGCTCCTTAAGAAACGGATCCTGAGCCAGAAGATCCGAAGACCCTAGCGTAACATCATTAAGAACTTTCGAATCCACCTTTAGCAAAACAACGTCCGCTAGAGCCAACAACAAGAACTCCATTTTTTATTTTATTTTACTAGCCTCCTGGTATGGCACAGTTTAATAGAGGATTTGGTGGAATCCCTTGTAATTTAACTGTTTTAGAAATTACTCCAGTGTGGAAAGTAGATAAATGACAAAAGGGCTTAAAAATTAAATCGTAGTTCGCATGCAAGGCGGCTGGCTTGAGCCCTGCCCAATTTCTCTATAAATCGCTGCAGCAGCACAGCTAACTCACCGGAAGCTATGAAGTAACAGACGACGGCGATGGTTCCAAGGAAAAAATGAATGAGTCTCAGTCATCTACAAATTTACTTATTCTCGTTGAAAGCTTAACATGTAATCATTTACTTTCGTTCTTTACACGGCACACCGGTTAGAAAGACATCAAATCTACACATTCAAGTATCATCTTAAAGATTCTGAAATACGAAACAGAGACGCTTGAATTGCTTCATGTACCTCCACGAAAACTCAGTTTATTCTTTTTCCAAGAATTTATTGCTTTTCAAGATAATTTTTAATAGTTGATATATTAAAAAGGATATATTATTTATTTTTAAAAATTTATCTTTGATATCAGTTTTTTAAGATGATATGAAAATAAAAAAATAAAAATATTTAATTTTTCTTAAAAATATTTTTAAAACACAAAAATACTTTTTATATGGCTAATTGTTTTTATTATTTAAATTACTTGATTATATTTTTTAAAATAATTATTTTATTTTTATTCTTCAGCGCATGTCTAGCTAAGAATTAGCCTTTATGTTTTTAATTTGTTTACATGGAATAATCTCATTCTCATGATTCAGATATCTGATTAAGAATTTGCCAGGATTTATTGAAGTTCTTCTTTTGGATTCCTTTTAAATTAAATATTTTTTTACTTTTAATCTTCAATTTTTTATTTATTTAAAATTAAGCTTTTTAATTTATTTTAATTTAATTTATAAAAAATCATCATGTTTTCATGACTTGATTTATGAGTTTTTTAAGTTAATTAAGGTTGGTATAAGTTGATTTAAAATATTATTATTTAATATATTTTTTTTAAATACAAATGTCTTACATATATATGTTATTATATTCACATTTTCAAAAATAATGTCAAATTGATTTTAACTTGAATAAATTTATGATCAATGTTGCTAGGTTAATTAGCTAAGTTATAAAACGTGAATTGATTTAATAAATTATTATTTTAATATTTTTTAAAATCGTGTAGCTCTTGAGATGTATATTTAAATTTATACCATAATCTTATCAGTTTTCAAGCTTAATTTTGAACTCGATAAGTAGAATATAATATCACAATAATTTCATTTTGAAATGGCGCATGCAAAGATTAAATTTCGGGAGATTTCAGTGTTTACCCATTAGCTATCAAAAAAATTTCTCCTGCCTTGATATATATATAGAATATCAAGGTTTCCAGTACAGCACGTGACGCCATAGCTAGAATATTTACAAATGCTGCAGAGACTAGCTAACTAGCCATGAGCTGTAAAGTAAACAGACGACGGCAATAATTCTGAGAAAAAATAGGGAAAATAAAAAATGTCAATCATCTGCAGATGAACATGTTCTCATCGAAAGTTTAGAGACAAGAAAACATGTGCTCGTTAGTTTCGTTCCCTACAACATAAAGATACAAAACTCACACGTTAATTCAAGCGTCATCTTAAAGATTTTCGAGATATAAAACAGGGACGCCTGCTTTGCCTCGCATACCTTCCACGAAACTCAATATATTATTTTCTGTTAAAAACAATAACAGGCACGGCAGATTTTTTTCAAAAAATAAAAATTGATATACATATAGGCTGCAAATTAATAGAAAATATTGCTGTTTTTTTTTTATCACTTATAAATATACAAAGAGACCCCAACATATCCATACTAGGAACAGAATTTAATATACTTCTAAAAAAATTATCTAATCATAAATATGTCATATTTTTAAAACGTAGTATAAAACTTGAATATTACTAGCAAAATTAGACGATGGAACAGGTAATTTTCCGTCTCTGGATATTCTCTATGTTAAACACCTTACAAGTACGAGAAGGGAAAATAATAAATATAAGGAATACTCGAAAAGTCATATTGTTTTATTTTTATTTTTCAGGTAAGAGAGACACAGAAGGGAAGTATAAAATAATTAGACGAATAATAAAATTGAAAAAGAAATTCTGCTCTATTGTATTTTTCTCTTGATGATCCATCGTTGAGAATAAAACTGTCGAAGATAGAAGTGGATTCTTAAAAGAAAACGATGAAAATGGGTTCATCGGTTTTCTTTTGGTAGACATGCACAGACCAATACCGCTAAGTAACCGCTCTCTTTCATATCGCCATCCCTGTGTATCAAATTCCAGATAATGAAAGAAAATAATGGGAGGCCTTGTCAGTGTCCTTCATAGCTCTCTCTGGATCATATGGTCCTGATCAATTACGCCAAATATATAATACTCGTATAATGGACGCAGAATCGAGGTGAATTCTGGATTTACGTTTACTGTTTTATGTGCCAAATATTGATCTTCAAGTGAATATGGGGACACCACAGAAACGTGAACTTCCATGGGTGTTTGCATTCCTTTATCGTCTTCGATTGACGGTGGCATATTCTCTTTCTCATGTCCAAAAATTGACGTTCACAAATTAATATTTGGAGTGCCGATAGATATACACGATAACAAAGAGAAAAAGGATACGGTTCCTTTTATTTGGAACGGAATAATAAATGGGTCATTCTACTCTTGCAAAGCATATCAGATGGTTAGTTGAAGATTTCTTCTTCTTTCTTTACACCCTGATCAAGGTAATTTCAAAACTTATTTCCTTAAATAAAGTAGTTTCAAAGCTTGCTTTATATATATATATATATATATGTATTTGAGTCAAAAAAATTGAAATAAAGATATGTGTATTAATATACATTATCTTATTACGTTCCACCTAACTTTTCAAAATTTCAAATTTTCTCCATCAAATTATAGAACAATAATTTTTTTGTGAAAAATATAGATAATTTTAAGTAAGCACAAAACATAAATTTATCATGTCTAAACTCCTTTTCTCTTAAAAAAGATGCATCTCTTGTTTATTTTAACGAACTTAAAGTTTTTAATTTCAATCATTGTTTTTGTTTAAAATAATTGTTAACACAAATTGAAAAAAAAATTAAAATAGTAAATTCATATTTTATATATGACTCAAACCTCAAAAAAAAAATATAAATACAATAAAATTATTTTTAAATTTTATTTTAATGTTTTAAAAAATAAATTTGAATCATGTTTTCATGAATAATATATTATGATATTCAAAAAAAATAAGTAAAACCTACATGTAATTAAACTCAATACGTACTTAAATTTAAGATTAGATCTAGTAGCTCATTGGAATTTATGTATATTTGAGTTCAGTGCATAGCAAAGCACAAAAATATTAAATTTGATATCGTACTAGATTCACATGCATTTCACGTGCATTTGAATTTAATAAATAACTCACCATAAAAATATTAGATTTAATAGCTAATAAATTTATATGTATTTAAACTTGATGTGTAGATAAATCTCATAATATCGAGTCATAATTGTCTTTACTTTTTTTAAACATGAATTAAGATAAAATAACAAATATTAAACTTCTTTATTCCCTTAACCCAATTTCAAATCAATTGTTGAAAGCAAGTGGCCACTCGTATTAGAAATTTAGGTCTTGTAGTCCTAATTGAATTAAGAATATTGGACCAGCATACCAAGAGAAAGAATTTACAATTTGGAAATGAAGTATTACCTATTATTTTGAATTATTTTTAACCGAGAATACATCTTAATTAACTCGTTTTTGTTATGAATTATTTATAAAATATAATTTAAAACTAAAATTATTTCTTATGAATTATGTCAAACGAAATCTTAATATTAACCCCGGGAAAAGTAATGGGAGAAACAGTAAAAAGATGAATAGGATCCAAGCAAGACGTGAAATGGTGGGGGTATTTTCAGTAACCAAGACACCGGTTAGTTGATAACATAAGCCTTACGTCGGAACTGACATCACCACCACACGTACGTATTGGAAGTGTGTAAAAACGTAGAATATCCAGCCAGAAAAATCATCCCATCTAGAGGGAGAGAAAAAGAAGAAGAAGGGATATTGGAGAGGGAGATTCCAGTCCCTTTCCGCACGTTCTTTGAACCCTCGAACAAAGAAGGTAAGAGAGAAAGAAAAGCCCGGAAAAGAAAATTATACTCCAATCATTAATTCCACAGTTTACCACCATACAATACAATATTGCCTCCTAATTAATCCCTAATACGTGCACAAGCACAATTATACACCCAGATAAATAAATATAAAAAATAAATACCAACTCCTCTATATAATCACACCGTCCTTTCTCTCCTCTGCTTCATACCTATAACGCACCTCCAAGCCATAAACAGAAGCTTTTTCTTTCCTGCCATGGCAGAAACAGACTCACCACCCCATGTAGCAATTTTACCTAGTCCAGGGATGGGTCATCTCATCCCGCTAGTTGAGTTAGCTAAGAGACTTGTTCACCAACACAACTTGTCAGTCACCTTCATTATTCCGACAGACGGTTCTCCCTCTAAAGCTCAAAGATCAGTTCTTGGATCACTCCCTAGCACTATTCACTCATTATTTCTCCCCCCTGTAATTTTAAGTGACCTCCCTGAAGATGCCAAGATTGAAACCTTAATTAGCCTTACCGTGGCTCGCTCCCTTCCTTCTCTACGTGATGTTCTTAGTTCTCTAGTCGCTAGTGGTGCTAGAGTTGTGGCCTTGGTTGTTGATCTTTTTGGGACAGATGCATTTGATGTTGCTAGAGAATTCAAAGCCTCTCCGTACATTTTCTTTCCTGCTTCAGCCATGGCTTTGTCTTTATTCTTTTATTTGCCAAAGCTTGATGAGATGGTTTCTTGTGAGTACAGTGAGATGCAAGAACCAGTTGAGATTCCCGGGTGCTTGCCGATTCATGGGGGGGAATTGCTCGACCCAACTCGAGATCGAAAGAACGATGCTTATAAATGGCTTCTTTACCATTCAAAGAGGTATAGATTGGCTGACGGGGTGATGGTAAATAGCTTCATTGACTTGGAAAGGGGGGCTCTAAAGGCTTTGCAAGAGGTAGAACCCGGGAAGCCACCCGTTTACCCGGTTGGTCCACTCGTCAATATGGATTCCAATACTAGTGGGGTTGAAGGGTCCGAGTGTTTGAAGTGGCTAGATGATCAGCCACTTGGCTCAGTGCTATTTGTTTCGTTCGGTAGTGGGGGGACCCTGTCGTTTGATCAGATAACTGAATTGGCTCTGGGTTTGGAAATGAGCGAGCAAAGATTTTTGTGGGTTGTGAGGGTTCCAAATGATAAACTAGCTAATGCCACATATTTTTCCGTGGATAATCATAAGGACCCTTTTGATTTCTTACCAAAAGGTTTTTTGGATAGGACCAAGGGGAGAGGTCTCGTGGTGCCATCATGGGCACCACAAGCACAAGTGCTGAGTCACGGGTCAACAGGTGGGTTCCTAACCCACTGTGGCTGGAATTCCACCCTTGAAAGTGTTGTGAATGGTGTACCATTAATCGTATGGCCACTTTATGCGGAGCAGAAAATGAATGCATGGATGCTAACCAAGGACGTTAAAGTAGCCTTGAGGCCTAAGGCCAGTGAAAATGGTCTTATTGTAAGAGAGGAGATTGCAAATATTGTGAGGGGTCTAATGGAAGGTGAGGAAGGGAAGAGGGTCCGCAACAGAATGAAGGACCTGAAAGACGCAGCCGCCGAGGTACTCAGCGAAGATGGATCTTCTACGAAGGCACTATCTGAGGTGGCTCGAAAGTGGAAGAACCACAAATGCACTCAGGATTGTAATTAATTTGAACCACTTGTAACTTTTGATTCCGTCCCTTCACTTTAATCTCTTGTATTTGATTTTAGGTTCACTTTCTACGAGTTCTCTGTGGTTATGTGCTCTCTGCCACGTGATTGTATAATATTCATGCAGTTCTTGGTTTCTTCTTCTTCTTTTTTCCTTGGTTTGAATATTAGATGATTCATATTTAACGATTGCTTTCGTGGGAGTGGCATTTCTTTCATTAATTTGCTTATGTAACATGTTGGATTAGGTGAGATGGGTTCACCCCCGATTATGTAATCAAGAACCCACTATGAATTATAAGTCAAATATGTGGACCAAGTGAACTAAGTAATGTTGTGACATCACAGTGAAGTCATTGGCACTAGGAAGAGGATCAAATGAGGTAGGTGGCTGGATATTGGCACCTATATAATTCCATTTTATTTGCGTTTATCATCGCAAATTGGAAAACATGATTGAAGAGGTGAAAACATGGACAAAAAGTGGATAACCCCAATTTAGATTGCACGGATCGAATGCTTTGATTTTTTTCGATCGCCTTGGGCCACTGATAAGGCCGAGGACATTACGATGTCGAGCTTGTCGATATAACCACCGTCCTGTATTGCTATATTAACTAACAAAAACCTATAAACTTCAAGTGAATTATTGTCATGTATTTATATATCACAGTCCTGTATTGCTATATTAACTAACAAAAACCTATAAACTTCAAGTGAATTATTGTCATGTATTTATATATCACATGTTTGCCTCTCAATCATAAAACCTTTTAGTCATGTATTAAGAGCAATGAGGTAGGATTTTTTTTTTAACATGATTAGATTGTTATTTTCACGTAATTTTTGGATATGTTAGTATTTTTACTTTTTTTTCACAATAAAATAACTTGTATAGCTCTAAAAAATACTTTTTTCAGTGGGTTTTTAGTCTTTTTTTTTCATTTAACAAAGTAAAATAAATTATTTATTCTTAAAGATGAGATATACTAAACTATCTTTTAAGGATTTTTTTATCCTTTAATAACAATTTTTTTTATTAATATCAAATTAACTTGAAAGTTATAAAGTGAGCGACATGTATAAGATAATCTGATAAACAAGTACTAGCTTTCATAATAATATTTAAATTATTTTAATATTCTTTTCCTAATAAGATGTTATGTGGCCAACAACTCTCTTTGATTTGGTGATTGTGATATTTATTTTTTCTTTTTAATTTTTGTTTTTGCTTTTTAAAAAATTTAAAATAGTTCTTGAATTTTTTATTTTTTAAAATCTAATCCATGCTTTTTTATTATTTTTTTACTTTGAATAATTTATAAAAAAAATTAATTTTATCCCTCTTTAGTTTTTTTTATCTTTTAGATTTAATTTTTATTTTTTTATTGTTGTTTGTTTTGCTTAAGATAATCTTTTTAAATTGAATCCTTTTTTTTTACAGTTACATCCTCCTTAAGTTTTGTTTCCTATTAAATTTTATCTTAATTTTTTTCATTGCTATTTATTTTTACTTTGGTAATTTTTTAAATTATTTTTTTTTATCATCATTCAACATTAAATTGATTGATAATTGAGTTTCTTTATTAAATCAAGGTCTAGAATTTCACGAGTTGCGAGTTTTAAAGATTAAAAAGTTCATCTGGGTTTGCTTGATTTTTTTATTTTTTTTTAAAAGCTCTGATTTTTTTAGTTTTATCATTTAATATTTATTTAATTGAAGATTAAGCTCTATATAATATATATATTTTTGATATAATTTTCTATAAATTTTAAAAATGACCCGGCTTGTCTTGATTTTTTTTATTTGTTGTTTTTTATTGAATTTATTTTCATAAATGTTTTGAATTGAATTTTTATCAATTTCATATTTCAGTGCTAGATTGATTATACATTAATTTTATTTTTAAATTCTATCGTTTAAGGTTAGAGTTTTTTTCATGTCGGGCTTCATTATTTTCTTCAAATTCCTTTGTATTCGTTTATCATTTTAATTAGTATAATACTTGATTTTCTTTAGTTTCATTTTAATTTTATCAATCATATTTTGTGATTTTGATAAGTTATCTTGAGTTTTTCTCATAACTATTCAATTTAAATTTGGTATTTGTTACATTCAGTCCTTCAACATTTAGTTATTTTAAAATTTAGCTTCAAAATCTTTTCCGGTTTGTATTCTGTTATGTTATTTCATTTTCATTATCTGAGTCATAAAGTTTGGTTGGCTTGTTGAATTTGCTATTTTTTTTAATTTTATCATTGTATGTTTAATTTGCAAGTTAGGTTTTTCTTAGAATAATTAACTAGTATAATATTAGATTTTTTTCAATTTCCTTTTAGTTCCATCAATTAGATCATGTGAGTTTGGTAAAATAGCTTGAATTTTTTCTAGAATTGTTCATTTTAAATTTACTATTTGCTACGATCGTTCCTCCGACATTTAGTTGTTTTAAAATTTATCTTTATGATCTTTTATGACTTGTATTTTATTAAATTATCTTATACTCATGACTCAAGTCATAAAGTTTAAATGATTTATTATTATTTTTTTTAATTTCTTCATATTACATTTAAACAAAATTTGTTATTTTGGTGCTTTTTTTGCAGGTGTCTATGATTATTTTGGTGGAGAGGGAATTATTCGTTATACGAAGAATTGTATTCCTCTTTCTCATAAGGTACGGTTTTTCTGAATTCCTTTCACCCGTATTCTACGAGAATAAAATATAATTGTTGACATATCTATTAATTTCTTTAACAAATACACGAAAGTGAATATAATACTTGTAATATACAGTTAGATCTTGAAGCATTGAATCCATCTTATCTATAGAAATACAAGTTAATGGAGATTTTCAACATCGACACGCACTCCATTATTTATTTTAAATGACCGGTTATATATCTTGTTTTAAATTAATGGAGGATTTCAACAGTGACACGCACTCCATTATTGATTTTAATTGGTTGGTTTTATAAGTTGCTCTGGTCTCCGCTGCTCGGGGTTTTTAATTGGAGTCGCCTTTGTATGGATGGGAATGAAAAACATGATCAAGATGTGTTACCGACTTTGGAATGGAAGTGTGGCAGACCACGAGAAACATATTTAATCCCAGAATTTATATTATGCAAGATTAACAATCTTAATACACATTTAATTTTTTCCAACGGTCAAGTGCAATATCATCAGTAAAAAGAACGTGTATTAATCCAAATTAAATCCTGTTTCGGGATTACTTCAAAAAAAAAAAAGACTCTATATTACTTACTGTATTATAGTTTACATTTTTAGATCATATTGTCGGCTTGACTTGCTAGATAAAGATTCAATTGACTGGGTTACTTTTGATTTGTTCTCATGTAAGAACAAAAATGGTTGCTGTGTCGTCAACATCTCAAAACTTCTGGAAATTCAAATCCTAGCACATCGATCAAGGGACGTCATCGTGCTTGTATGAACATCAAGGTCGATAATGTTTTCGCGGATGGAGATTACAGATCTGGCATCAACTTCTACCGGTTCTGTTTGGAACTTCTTCTTCTTTTCTCGAGGAAAAGGCACCAAATGGCAGGATGACATCCTATGCATTGCACCTAGACTATGTCCATCACTTTCAATTCGACGAGAAATCTAAAATTACAAAAAGTCAGTTCATGCGTCACAGCTACGTGGTCCGTGGTACTCTCTCGGAAATAATACGATGAGAAGAAAAGGACCTCTTCAGGCCACGTAATTTAGTTTTAAAAGGGGCAACAAATGACATAGTCGTGAAAAAAACTATAATTTTTCTGGATGGTAAAAGAATATTATGATATACAATAAAGTATCGTGAGACCTCCTTTACAACTAGACAAGGGAGATCAACTTCGTTTTCTTGATTTTTTTTGTTTTTTTGGATATATCGCTCTCTCTTTTGTGTTCTTGTAGCTCAATTTGTTGGATTTTAAGATAAAATGCAACTTATGGTGGAGAAGGGAAGGACGAGCGGTAGTCACCATCCATTAATTACTTTGAAAATTAAAAAAGGAGTCAACAAGGGAGTGCTTATGGTCCCAATGCTAAAAGTTTGACGTCGACCTGACCACTCGTATCATGCCACGAGACCATTTTAACCCCGTGAAGCCTAGTTGCTCGCTTAAGTCTATCATCATAGCCTCGTCATTATGTTGGGCCCGTATATTTTTATTTATATAAGTAAAGCCACCATTAAATTCGTCTCTTTATCAAGATTATAAAGTATTTCTGGAAAAGCAGCGGGTTTTTTTTCTCCCCGTGCAATGCTTCTATATTTATTCCTTCACGTATTATTTTGGACAAGGTGTAGATTTTTTAATGTTTTTTCAATTTTTTCCCCAGAAATTTAATCATAATTAAAATTAATTAATTTTAATTTTTTTAATAAAAAATGAGTTAAAAAAAGATCAAAATAAAAAAAACACCAAATATAGATAAATATAGATATCACACCATAAATTTTACAAAAAATACATTTTTATCATTGAACTTTAAAAATCGCACAAGTCATGTAATTTCAATGTTATAATATTTTTTCAACTCAATTTCAGTATAGCAATTTATTTTTATTATTTTTAATTTTTAGCTAAAAGAAGAGAAAGAAAGGCTATTGAATTTTAGTGGTGGAAAAAAAAAAGATATTGTTGACACCAATTTAAACCATCATAACAAATTATATTTTTATTAAATGGTTTTATATGATGAGAAGAATTAATGTTAAATGTTTATGTACCTTTAAAGTTCGGGAAAGAACATATATGCATTTGGTTTGATTTTTAAATTTAAATTAATTACTATTTTTTACGTGGATTTTTAAGGTCTTGTATAGTTTTATCACAATTCCTATAATGTTTTGAGTTGAAACGAGTTGAAAAAAAAATAGATAACAAAATTTAAATTTAAATTTTCTAGCCGCCATGAATTCCAAAATTTAGACAAATCAAACAACATTATCTAATTTTATTTTATTTTAAATGAAAGGGTTGTGGCAGTTAACTTGACTTTCCAAGCTCGGTAATGCGTGGTTTTTTCCCTTTAAAAAAATTAATGATTTTTTTATGGTTTTTTTATTAAAAAATATATATATTTAAATTACCATCCATTCTCTTTTTTATTTTGTTTTAAAAGCCTTTTTCAAGTGACAAATTTTTTTGTAGTTATTCTTTTAAATTTTAAGAGTTTTTTCAATCCATTTATATATTTTTTCAATCTCTTATATAGATGAACTTTATTTTTTACAATAAAAAATTATATTTTAAAATAACAGTCTTGCATAATTTTTTTCCTTTTTAATTTATTCAATCCATTTAATTTGTGTTTATATTTCTATTACTGTTTGCTTGAAGAAAAAAATTATTTTAGTAAATAAATTTACTAAACACGACTTGTTAAATTTATTGTCTTTTAAAATTAAATATCTTGATTTACACATATTTTTTATTTTTTCAAGTCTTATATTTAGATTTAGATATCGCTAATACCTTTATATTTAATTATTTGCATGCATAGTTTTTGATTTATTTAATTATATATATGTATTTTTTTATTTAAATTTAGATTTTTAAAATTACAAAAATACATTGAAAAGAATCTATATATATAATGTTTTATAAAAAATAAAAATACCTGACATGTGGCATAGCGCTTGTCACTTTACTAGTTTATGTTACCTTTGTCTAAGAATAAGAGGTATTTGTGATTTTAAGAATATTTTTTAAAAAATAAAATTAAAATAACATCATTAAAAACTTGATAAAATCGCATAATATATACATGTCATGATTGAAAAATATATTTTTTATATCTTGTTGTTATTTAGAATAACAACTTCCTTTGAAAAATATCAAATGAGAGAAAGAAGTGAGGAGAAAAAAATAATTCATTAAAAATATATCAAAATTTTAATCATAATACTATTAAAACCATCATAAATATTTTAACAAGATAAATTTAATGATACTAGAAAAAATAACCAGTGATAACCGGAGTGGCTATACTCGCCATTAAAGATTAGTAGGCCATTTTTATTCTTGGACGGCAAATATGACTCACTTGAGTCATTCTTGATGTCTTTTTCAGATTTTATTAGTCTTCTCTTGTTAAATTTTTTTTATTATATTTATGATATTCAATGGGAATTTTGATATAACTGTTTTTTTTGTTTAATTCACTTTTTCAGTCCCTACATCTATAAACCAAGTTATCTTGTTAAAATGAATTTAAATTTTAATTAACTGTAATAATTTTAAAAAATCCAGAATAAGTTATAAAATTCAAATTTAACTTCAGAAGTTGTTGTTGTTATCAAGTTTAAGCTGTCCACTGCGGGCGTCTATGCCCAGTAGAAGTTGACGTGCAAAGAGATATTTTTGATTGGGAATATGCCAATTTAGAATAGTATCTATATAAATATATTAAAAGAGTTGCATTTATAAGCTCATCATTCATCATGCGAGCATCAACCTCTCATTATTGCACAGCCGCAGCACCATTTTATAAAAAAAGAAAAGGGTTCTAGAGGGGCACGCACGACCCTTGGCGCTATAAAATATAACTTATACTTTTTTATAAGCTCATCATTCATCATGTGATCATCAGCCTCTAAATTTATGAATAAAAATAATTTATTCATAAATTTGGAGAGTTGCGTATCTTCAATAGAATGTAGAGGAAGTTCTGAATTATACCTTTTTAAGAGAGACACGACCCTTGGCGCCGTAAAAAATGAGTTGTGCCACACATGATCATAATACAAAACTCCAACAAATACACGTCATGTTGAAGTGATATTTTTTATTTTTTTTACATTAATGTATTAAAATGATTTAAAAATTCTAAAAAAATTAACTTAAAATATTTTTTATTTTTTCAAAAAATATTTTAAAAAATGCTATAATAAAACATGGAGTATATAATTGGGGAGGATGATTTAAAGGAAAAAAGAAAAATAGCCTAGATGTGAGCAGAGATGGACTATCAGGGTAAAGAAATATTAAAGAGAAGCATGATTGCAGTGACATGTATATATATATATATATATATATATAATTAATTCATTTTTATAAGACTCAATCCAATCCAATCCAATTGTTTCCTTGACTAGACTTCTATTTAATAATCGTTAAATTTAACTTTCTCAATTCTGTATTTTGCACCGTGGCTCCGAGACTTGGGCGGTGAACAGGGTGTTTGTCACAGCGTTGAAATACGGTTTTGTGATTTACTATTATTATTTTATCTTGCTTATATCAATGACGTATTTTATAAACTAAAAAATATTATTTTAATCAAATAAAAAATATTTTAAAATACAATTGTTATCACATTAAAAAATACAAGCAAATGTGTAATGCGAGTCTCTAGCAACATTGGATTGAAAAAATAACTTGCTGGTGATGCCACCAAACAAAGTAGTTGTTTCTGAAATTTTCTACTGCACGAGCATGAATTCTATTATCAACAACCATGAAGATATAGAAAGGATCCATCACTTCATATCTACTGGTTCTCGAGTGTTTTTGGTAAGTTAAAATATTTTAAAAAATTATTTTATAAAATAATACAGTTGAGAGTGTTGCAATTAATATATGTGACATGCGAGAGCTGTAAATATCATTTGCTATTTCATTTTTGTATAGACCATCCGTGATATGTGAGTTGTTGATGCTAATTGCAACTTGCTTTTCGCGGATGGTATTCTCAACTCTTCTGACATAAGCATCCTGGGGGAGGCTATTCTACCTTCAACTCTCTGCTTCAAAAAACAACAATTCACACAATTATAAATAATCACTTTTCTAGAATTAAAATACATACAATTCACCTAACCAGCATATAACATATTCAATTATAAATAAAAAAAATTAGATCTAGGATTAACACAATATAATATTTTATATAAAATTAAATTGAATATATATTTATTCATAATATATAATAACATTTAATTATATCCAATAAGCTTCTCTACTGCTAGAAGAGTCCAAAACTCTCGTGGGTGAGTCCAGAGCACTCGTGTATAAGTTTAGAACATCATCTCAACTTATTCAACTCGAGAACAAGTTTGCAATAACTATGTAGGTGTTAAGAGAACAAGGAACTTAATAGTTTTTTGATGGACCAAGATCGCTCATAAACGGGTCTAGGATGCTCGTGAACATAGTCTCAGATGCTTATAGATGGGTTTGAGATGCTAGTGGACGAACCAACATTCTCAACACTTTCACAGTAAACAATCTCATTTTTAATTAATGCTACTTCAAAACATTTCATTTTCTAGTTTTTTTAAAGTATACCACAGTATAAATTAAATTTAGTATTAATCATAATATGTCTTATCTCATCTACATCATATATACAGTGTTGTTATTTTATGAGCATACCTGAAATAAAATTAATCTATGTAAATATATTAAAAGTTAATGCAGTAGTCATTATTTATAATAAAATTAATCTAATATTTAACACATGCAAAACAACATTGCATATTAATTAATTCTATCTTAGATATCCAGGGTAAAGTGCATCAAGTTTCATGACTATGTTGGTATAATAAAATAATGTATAATAAAAAATATCATATTATGTAAGTATTGTATCAATTATCATAGCCACTTCTCAAAAACATGATCTCCCATGCCATCCAAGAAATCAACGTAATATACATGAATTACCAACCAGTTTCTCTGCTTATACCCTAGCGTTTAATGTTGTGCAGTTATTCCATGGTATCAACACAATTTTTTTTACCGTGTTAAAATAAAAAAAAAAACTCACTGGTTTTGAAACAAAGAAGGACGCAGGATTACCTGCTATGCCAGGAGTCATCATAATGCGGGTAGCATTCAGTTTGAAGTACCTGGGAACCTTTTTTTACACGTCGAGAACCTTATAGTAAATAAATAAAAACAATATCTCAGACCAAAAGCTCAAAAGACATTAAGAACAGAAAAGAAAGAAAAAGAAACCACTGTTTCGGCGAGGAATGTAAATGTGAGAAGGGCTAAGGGAAATCTCTAATACTCGTAGCTGTTTTTGTTTTTTTAATTAATCTCGATAAACCCAGTAATCCAGGCCCTACAATTCTACTTTTAAAGGTGTTTCCCTGTGTTTTAGGCAGAGAAACATCGACCTTCACCTTTTCATCTCTTTTATTAAGGCATTGAAAACGGGAAAGCTGGCGTGTTTTTTTTCCTTTTCCCCCTTGGTCTGGTTCCTTTTACCTTTTATTTTTTTCTATTCCCATACTCATTCGAGGCTTGTAAAACAGCAAATAGCAAGCTGATTCAATGCACTGCTAAATTTTTTGGTCTTCGTCGAGGATTGTATTAAGATTTTTTTGAATGTAAAACATTATTATGCTATAAAGAATTTTTAGCATTATTATTAAATTTAATTTAATGAGTTAACTTTAAATTTTTTTATTTAATTTTTTATTCAACTCAAATTTAAAATTAATCTATATAAAAATTATTTCAATGTGATCCAACCAATTTAATAAATCTAGTTACAACATTGATAATCAATAAAATATTATTTAACTTTTTAAAAAAATATTAAAACTATAACCTATTAAATATATATAGATTTTATAATTTAATTTGTCAATTTCACGATCAAAATCATGAAAAGTCACTGGGTTTTATTGTAATTTTATTTTTTAATTATTTTTTATTTAATAATATAATATAAAATTAAAAGTAAATATTGATATGTTTATTTAAGATTGTGATAATTTTTTTAAAAAAAATCAAAATAATTGATGAATAATTTAATATGAGATTATAACAATTTTTTTAATATTTCCTTCAACTATTTTGTTTTTTTTCCCCCTACAAAATTAAAGACTTCATTGTATTTGGCATTTTGACAAAGCGAAAAACGGGCTTCCAATGAGTTTCGTTCCAGAATGGAGTTCATTCAATTCCCCTTTTTGTGCGTTTTAAACTGTATTGGAATGTATTTTAAAAATACGTATAACTTAAAAGGTATTAAATTAGTATTTTTTAAATTAAAAATAAAAAATAAAAAATATTTTAATATATTTTTAAATAAAAATCACATTAAAAAAGCAAGATACATCCACTCTCAGCCTCTTTCAATAGTTCATATATATAAATATAGATATGAACTGTTATTTACAGAGGCTGTCCTCGCAAAGCAAGACTGTCGTTGGTTGAGATCGTTGGTTGGCGAGTTAAACTTGAAGAGTTTGCTGGTCTTTTCACTCTCGTCGATGGAAGAATGAAAAGTTCCAGCACCTTTTATAAAAGCGAAGGCCAACTAATCCCTCAATGATTCCTGACATGGCCGTCAAAGCGAAAATAATTGAGGAAGAGTTACAAAGCAAAACATCATTTCATCTGGATGATATTTATCCACCACCTTTCCATATCTCTCCCCCCTTTTCTTTTACCAAATAAATATTATGGGCGTGGTGTCAGGTGTCTCCTACAAAATTCCAAACGGTAATCATGACTTCCTACTGCTCTCCAACCCCCCCCACACACACACACAAAAAAGAAAAACCCTATAAAAAGCCCTAAAATCATACCTTGTCCACTCCGAGTTTGAACTTTCTTGCTGGCTTAAATTCTCCATGCCCTTCAATTCCCATCCAAGATCTCCCTCCATTCCCTAAACATTTTCAGAGCTTTAAAGTTTTAACCTCCCAAGCTACATTTTACTTTCAGCTGGTATGATTTTAGAAGGGAAAAAAAAAAAACTCATCGAGATTTTTCAGGATAATTTGTGACACCTGTTCTTGTGTCTTCAAGTGTTATTAATAATTGCAATTCAATGATCTATACGCATATTTACTTTTCTATGTATATATTAGTTTGTGGACTCCCGCTCAGTACGCTGCATGCAAACCCCTTTTTTAATTATTTTTTTTTATAAATTTTGTTTTTTTTTATCAATATATCTTTTTTTTATATTAACTGTTATAATATTTTAAACTAAAAGCATTATTTATATTTAAAATAAAATATAATTGTTAAAGCAAATTAACAATAAATATCAAAATAGTATGCATATATTTCATGTGATTAAGAACTAAAACAGATAATTAATGTGATGAAATCATGTTTCAAATCTATTTAAATATTTTAATAATAAATAATCAATTTCAATTGAATTTTCATTTATTATTAGTATTATTATTTTCATATTAAATGCACAATAATTAATTTTTTTAATCAAGGTTGCAATAAAAATTAAAAATAACATTTAAGAACCATGTCAGGATTAAAAGTTAAGTGAATCTAGTAAATTTTTTCAATGATAAAAAAAAACTAATAAAAAAAAAGCTAAAAAAAAGGGAAAGTGCTAGGAAAGTGCCAGTCCTAACACCTAACTTTGTTTTACGCCTTTTTATATTAAAGAGGTGTATGCCGTGTTATTTTTCTTTATTTCTTCTCAAAAAGAGTTATTTGTCACAATTTACAATTTAAAAAATAGGTGTGCTCACCAGCACTTGAGCCCGCACCATCTGGATTCTTGCATGAGCTAGCCAACTAAGTTATGATTTAAATTTGTTATAAAATAATTTAAAACCATATATTATGTTGCTTTATTGTTCATTTGAACAGTAAAACATCATAAAAAATCCCAATTTTTTTAGTGTTCGAGGTTGATATAACTAAAAGCTTGAAATTATCCAAGGTCCAGTCTAGTTACCTTCTCAAGTGCTTCCTTCCTTTTTCTTCTTCTTCTTTTTTCATATTTTCTTACATATATATGTATATATAACTGTATAAAAACTAAAAAGGAAGGTGAAAACACTAGTTATTGGACTCTTTGCATTGTGAAGAGAAGCAATGTCTTCACCTTCTGGCTATTTGAAAAAAATAAATGATAGGCTAATGATAGACGTAGAATTGGCTTTTCAATGTGATTATTTTTGTATTTTTAAATTGACTGAGCACATAATAAATATTTTATGTTCGGATAGCACAATAAATTTATTCACTACCCTCAAAGGAAATAAAATATTAAGTTGCCCGTTGAGGGTTGCTTTTGTGTTTTCATATTAAATATGAAGAATTTAATATCCTATTTGTGGGGGCCTTTTTGTATTTTCAATTTTTATATGAACAGTAAAAAGACCTGGCAATTTAAATTTGTAATTTCCAGGCCCGCTGCTGGTAGAGCTTAGAAGATTCAAATTCTGGTTCCAGGCTTCTACAGAGCTTGTGAGGTGGATCATCTAATGATTGGGCTCTTATTATGTGTCTTAGTCCATTGGGCTTTTGGTAAATGTAAGCCCTTGCTATGAGAACACTGTAATCAGATTAAAAGCTTGGGCCTTCAGATCTTGTTCAATCCCCCCATCCCATGTCAGTGACAAATGTGAGCATGTGTACAGCCTGTCATTGGTGGATTCTTAAATGGAGTGGTTCCAGGTCAGTGTAAATTTGAGAGAGATCACTAGGAAAGATGTTTTTTTTTTTTTTTTACTTTACTTTAGCTTAATTATTATTCATTTTCTCACGTATGACTGGAGGTTTTTTTTTTATTTTCAATTTAGTTTTTAAACTTTTATTTTTTATAATTAAGTTTTTTTGAGATAAAACTAGCACCCACCCAAATAAATCATACGTAATATTGGCGGTGACTTTGAAAGTTGTTTAGAAAACACGTTACAAACTCCCCATCCTTTTTTTTTTTGGTTAGATAAACCCTCTAGTTTTTGCAACTTTCATTGTGATATTAAATTTTATTTTTAGTTTTTTTTCATGAAAAAAAAAGAATAACTGTCAAATTTCTTGTAAAAAGAGTCAAAACTATCGGGGGTGACAATTTCAATCATGAAAATGTTAAAAGTAATTTTAATAAATTCGAGTTTTATTTTGGTTATTTTAAACACAGGGGCTTGAGTTTCAAAGTGGTGGATTTTTTATATTTTAAATTTTTTATATGGTTTTAATTATTTAAGGTATCTTTAATTTTTAACGAGATTAATATGATTTATTAATATTTTTTTATATATTTAGTATAAATTAAATCCATTGTTAAAATTTTAAAATATTTATTTGTATGATACTTTTTATGCGTGCAACATTTTTTTATTCAATAAGTCTTATTTGTTTTTTTAATTTATATTACAAATTAATTTTAACATTCAAATTCATTAAGAACAATTGATTTTTTCCAACAAGAAAGAGCATTCAACCTGGTCACACAAATCATAAATGAGATGAAGTGTTAATTCTTTAGACTTTATTTACTCACCAAATTTGAACCAGCACTACTTAAGACTCAAGATTCTGTACATTTTACAACGTTGTATTGCAATTGCAATATCCACTCCAAGAATCTTGAATCCAGTTTTAATCTAACATGGAAAGGAGGAATAAAACTGCGCTACAAGGTTACATTGTTTGCAAAAAGTTTTACGACCTGATCAAAGGGAAAATTTCTCAAAGCCAGCACCGCTACTGAGGACTTCGGACACACCGTCTCCCTTTCAATGTTGGCGAGGGAGGAAAAACTAACGCGCTGCCTAGCTCTTTTAAGCAAAGAAATCTGGGTTGTCAAATGGGAAAGTGGTATCAAAATCTACATTATCGATTGAGATATCAAAATCCCCGATTGGTGAATTGGTTACCGAAGTTGGGGCTGATATTATCTCCGTGGTGAGTTCAGATTCTGGGGTCTGCACATTTTGGTAACCTATTCCAAAGCTGTTCATATGGCATGGTGACATTGAGAAGTAGTTGGATTCAGATGTTGCAGGAGATATAAATGTTGGAGAAAAGCTACCCAAGAAGTTGTTTTCCATCATGGACTCAGTGAAAATGTTGTTTTCTTCATTTTCATTCCCAAATGATGTCAATGGGAAGGAAAAGGATGGGAAAATTTCGTCCTTAGAACCCAAGTCCTCGTTTTTAACTTGAACAAAGTCTGATCCAAAGTTAACAAACATCTCCTCTGTTGGCTTTGGGTTCTCTTGACGCTGCTGCTTACGATGATACTTGCTTTGTTTTGAGCAATCATTTTTTGGGGAAGGCGATGCCACGGGTGAAGGAGAGGCTTGGTTACATGTATGTCTCCCTCGATAGGTCACTTCAAAAATTGAATGATCCCCATCTGATCTTTGCACTTGCTTCGTGGCCAAACAGCCTTGGGAATGACGGTGGGTGCATCTGTAGTATCCTCTGCAATTTACCACGCCAATTATTGTTAAAATTGTTCCTAAATAAACCTGATCAAATGCATTAATAAGATGTTTTAAACAATATATCCAATCTTCTCTTTCCAAATATATGTTCAATACTTGTCAAAAACATAGCGGCCAAGTCAGACAATTGGGGAGGCCAAGAATGCTGTCTCGAGCTTCAGTACAATGTGGATGGCCATCAAAGCTATTGGATTTAAATAAAATGGCAAATCCAATAGTTTTGATGGCTATCAGCATTCGATGATAAAGTATCGATATTGCAGCGACCTCGATTTTTCATTATTTGGAGCCTTGTGCCTAGCAGACTCCAAGGACAAGAGTCGTCAGGAGAAAGGATCAGGTCTCAAGCAGTGCTAGCACTTGATTGGAGCCTGATCACCAGCCTGCTAAGGCCTAGCACCGTGCGATTATGATATAGTTAAATAACCTTGTCTACTCTTCCATTCGTACAATTTGGACGCGCAACAGAGTTTCTTTTTTTTCCTGTTCAATTTATGGAAACAGTTAACAGAAAGATAGATTAAGGTAAAAAAATTGACTCACCTTGGAAAATTAGCTCCGAGAATATCCTTTTGCCCGTATTTCCTCCAGCTATAACCATCATCAAGAGGCCCTTCTAGACCGGTCCCTGAACAAACCTTCACTTGCTCAGTCCATCGAGGTTGTATTTTTCTACAATAACAAACAATTCCCAATTCCAAGTTAGATCATCAGCAATCACAGTTCATCTAAAACCCAAACGAAGTAAGTAAAGCAAAAAAGAAAGAAAAAAAAAAACAGAGAGGTTTTCACCTCTTCTTGTAAACATCTTTGTTACATTCCTCCTTGCAATCCTGATCAGAGACCTCACTCCTAGGACTACTGTTGGCAAATGAATGCAGTGGTTCGACTGTGCCAATTGTGGGCTTTGGTTGATCAGCAACCAAAGCACCCAAATTAAGCAGTGAAAGTGCTTTCTCATAAGAAGAAAGTATCTTATCCACTAGGAATTGACGTGCTTCGAGAGACGAGGAAGGGTTAAGATGGTTGCTAAGCTGTTTCGCTAGCTCTTTCCCTTGAGTTAGCTCACTAATTAGAGTCTTGTGCTCCCATTCCATGGACAATTCCATTCGGGAAATGCAGTAAGGACACTACAACTATGCTTTTGAAGAATTAAGTTGTGAAATGATTTGGGTCCTCCAATTGAGGTGCAAAGTAATAAAACGGAGGGAAATTATTCCATCAAGAATGAGTTTTGCACACTCAAAGAGTAGCTACAAAGAGATTATGGCTATGTGAGCAAGCAAAGGAGGTATACAAAATGGTATGTTAAGGCTTTGGATTGAAGAATCAAAAGCAACGAACATAGAACTGTATAAAGAAAGAGAACTACTTGTCTAGTTTTATATCGAGATCAGATGAGCCGTAATAGCAACAGGGTTTGTGAGATCACTCGCTAAAAACAGAGAAAAGGAACAAAAATGCGATGTAGAAGTGACCTGAAATGCCAAATGGGGGGTGTGTATGAGGGAGATATAAATGTGAAGAAAGAGATGATAAGGCTACGTGTATAAGGCTAAGAAAGGGAAAGATCTTCTTGCTGATTAAGAAGCTGTGAGGAAGATGGTAGATATAAGGGAGGGAAAGGGGAAGGAAGAGACAAACTCTTGACCGGAGAAAAAAATTATTTGTTTTTTTTTGTTTTTTTGTTTTTCGTTCTTTCACAAAACGGGGGGCCGGTTTCCATTCTTGAGGTGGCTAGTGGAAAGGAGAGCGTGAGAGGAAGATTCAATTGCTGACCATTTCAAACCACAGTCGAGCAATGTCATGCCCCACTCCCCTTCAGAGACACCAATCACTGCTCCTTGGCTCTCACTCTCATCTTTAACCATCAATGGTGTTCAGTAGTCAGCAACAACGCGGAAGAAGGTTTGAACATTCTTGGTGGTCTCGTTCATGCTTCTAAGTTCACACTGACTCTCTGCTCTTTATATATATATATATATAACTCACTTACAAAGTCTCCATCTCATGTATTTCTCTCTTCCTCTTTTATGTTTCTTAAAAGAAAGAAAAATAAATTGAAGGAGAACATGGAACTGAAAAAGAAATAAATTATAAATGGATTTAAAATATAAGAAGATAAATATATATTAGTTTTGTTAAACTAGAAAAATGAGAGGTGGGGATGGATTGATGGGTGCTGATGGATGCTGTGGGTGTCATGCTTTATCCCTTGCCTACGCTGATGTTGATAGATCACCATACACGTCTGCATTTCGCACGTAATGCAACTTTATATATAGCACGTTGCAACTTTATGTGCTATAAAATATATAGTTAAATATAGTTTCTGTGAAAAAAAGGTTGCCCTAACTTCTGTCCCCCTGTCTGTTCGGAATCTCCAATGTGGTTGTTAGAAGAGAATGTATGTGCTTGTGTAAAAAATTCGTTCTCTCCTAAGAGAATCTCCAATAAAAAATATTATTTTAAAAAATTAAATTAATAAAATAACATTTTAAATAGTATAAATATAGTTTTTTTTTACTATATCTATTCCAATAAAAAAAGTTATTTAAAAAGCTATTTATATTAGAGTAAAAAAACAAATATTTTATTATTTTTTAATATATTTAATGTTATTTTTTTATATGGCTACATTTAATTGGTTTATTTTTTTAGTGATCCTATTTTGTTAGTTTTGACTTTTAAAAAAGATATATATAAATAATATTTGTAAAAAAAAATATTTTAGCATTTTGTTTAACTTTTCTTTTAAAGTGTGCAAAATAAATAAAGAAAAACTAAAATATTAATTTTTTATTTATAATTATCCATTTAGCTTTTCCGGAGATGCTCTAATGCAACTATAAAGATGGCTGGTATCTGTTGGGATCGATGACATTCAATTTTTTAGATTAATAAAAACTGGTAAGTCGAAACTTACCGTTTTATCGTTGGCAATATTCCTGCAAATAGAACAATGGAAAGTGCTCTGTATTTTATCCCACGTCTTGAATTTTGGTCACCGTGGAAACAATCCGTGACATAAGCGCGTGCTTGTGCTTTATTCGATCCTTTTAGCAAGTTTTGGAAATGAAAGTGCATGCAATCTCTTCTAACCTCAGCCCTTTAATAACAAGGATACATCATAATTTCTCCCAACATTTATGTTCGAATTAATTTCACTTCTTAATTGAATTAACACTTCCACATTTAACTTGATGTCTTCTGTTATCCAATTACGAGTGTGTTAGGGATAGAAGTATAGTGGGGTGTAGTTATTTTTTTATGTGTAGTTCATTTAATATACAAAAATAATTATCATCAAAGGCAAGTTTTTCTTACTTTTTTTAGTGGTTCCTCACCAAAAAAAAATAAAAAAAAAGACACCACGCATCCATCTCAAGCACACCTTGCAAATTATTGGATAAAACGATACATTCCCAGCGATTGAAGCCCGGACAGGGGACCGCCGATCATTTATCAATTTACCAATTGCTTGGCAGCAGTTTCGATTCTCAATCATCGAAGTAGCTTGCTCTTAACTATGAACTAATCTATGAGACCTTCAGCCATGTCATAGCCCATTTTCTTGTTGGTCCAGGAATAATGTATAGATAATTTCTCATATTGTATTTAACAATTACTGGTCCATTAGATTTTTTAAAAAACATGAAAAGGGATGCTAAGAGTGTGAAGATTTGTTTTCTGGGCGATAATAATAAAACTCAAAAAGATAAATCTTGACTTGCCTCCATGATTGACATAAGTTTTAAACCAAACTATGTAAAAGTTATCTTGACATGAATTAGTTGATTTGATGGTTTAACAAAAATTCAAATGATAAAAAAAACATGGATCAATTTATAAAATAACTAAGAATTTTGTTTTAAAGTATTGAGATAATAGTATATTAAATGAGATTGATCATATGTGGCCCGATTCATTAATTTAACCAGGATAATAAAAAAATTTAAAATATTTTTTACTTGATTATATAATAAAAATTAGATGTCCGCAAAATCAAATGTCAATATAAAATAAATGTTTATTTGAGATCATGATAACCCTGACAAAATAGAAAAAAAGTCATTCACGGAGTCTATTTCATAACCAATTAAATATTAATAAATGAAATTATAAAAAAATAAAATAGTTTATATCATTTCATAATTATTTTTTTATGTTAGCAATGGAACAATTAGGTTTTGAATATAATAAGATAAAAATCTTTTTATTGAGAAAGATGTTTTTAAAAATTTTAGATAAACTAACGGTTAAAAAACATATTATTTTCTTAGTTTATATCAGACAAATAAATAATGCAACTTATTTCAAGTAAAATATACTCAGAGTGTTAATATCTTTCCTAAGCATAATCGGTATTTTCACCAAGACTCCGAAACCAATTAGAATTTTTAATTATCAAAATATTAGGTGGTGACTTTTAGTTTTTTTTTTTGTTATTGATAAAGAACAAAAATTTATTGTCCCTTACCAAGACTCTTAGGATTTTTAGTGATTAATATATTATGTGGTGACTTTTATTTTTTCTTTTGTTGTTGATAAATAACAAGAATTCATTATCCTTTACCAAAATTCTAAAACTAATTAGGATTTCTAATGATCAAAATATTAAATAGTAATTTTTTTTGTTAGAGATAAAAAAATAAAAATTTATTGTCCTTTTCATCTATATTATTTCTGACAATTCCAATTAAAAAGGATAATTAACGTGACACTATATACATGTGATAACTTAACTAACTAATAGGATAATTTATATAAAAAAATATTAAATAAACATATCTTGTTTGGAAACACTGTAAGTGATTTCATCTATGTTTTAGATTATTTTTTTAAATCATTAAGAGTATACTTGATACTGTGTTTTAAAAAATTTTGAAATTTTTTTTTATTTAAAATAATTTTTTTATGTTTTCAGATTATTTTAATATGTTAATATAAAAAATAATTTTAAAAAATAATTTTAATATATTTTTAAACAAAAAAAATACTTTAAACCACCACCATTTCTATAATTCAAAACATGCCTTAAAAGAAATTCAAATTCAACACTGGCTACATGAGCCCATTTTTCCCCGAACGACAAGAAGCGATCTATTTAATTTAGAGACCAAGCGCGAATCTCCACGTTCTTGCATAATCTTCATGCGAACAAAGTCCATTTGAGATTTTTGTCATGGACACGACTCGTGAGGTTTAAAATTGCCTTATCGCATCGTTGTTTTTAGCTACCATGTTTCGACGCCAGTCTTAATTTTCTGGACTATGACCAGCCGGTCATGACTCGACCAAATTTCCTGGATCTCCGAATAATCCAAATGGGTTGATCGAATATTGCGAGAATCAGTCAATTAATAATGTCATGATGTTTATTTTATGAAAAATAATTTTTAAAAAATATTTTTTTTATATTTGTTTGTCATTAAAAAAATTGATCAACAAAAATATTTTTCGGTCAACAGAAAATACTTTATAGTCAATGAAAAATATTTTCTGATCAACGAAAAAATATTTTTTGGTCAACGAAAATATTTTTTAATAAAAAAATTAGCTTGGTTTTCAGAAAAGTATTTTTCTTTTTAGCTGTGTTTGTTTCCTAAAAAGTGATTTCTAGAAAAACACTTTCCAAATTTTCTTGTGTTTGTTTTTCAAAAAATGATTTCTGAAAAAGTATTTTTCAAACTTTCTTGTATTTATTTTATGTTATGAAAGTTAGTAAATGAAAAACACTTTCTAGTCAAAGAAAAATTTGGCTTGATTTTCAGGAAAGTATTTTTCTCAAAAATTTGGGAGGAAACACTTTCTGAAAGTTATGAAAAATTTAGAAATATCATTATTTGCTGATTATATCAAATTTGATTCTCAAATTTTTGATTGCTATGTATATTTTGTTTTGAATATTTATTTTTCAATTTCATTTCTTAAAATTTAATTTTTATATTAACTTTGGTTCTCATTTTTATAATTGTTATTTGCTTTTCTTCTATTATTTTTTTATTGAATTTTTTTTTATCAAATTTGGTCCTTATTCTTTTGATTGTTATTTATTTTATTTGAAATGTTAATTATTATTATTTTAATTTTTTATCTTTTTTTAGATTTGATCTTTGTTATTTTGATTATTATTTATTTTATTTGAGATAATTTATTAATTTTTTTAATTTCATTATTATTCAACTTTTTAATTTGTAAGATTTATTCCTTATTATTTTAATAAACTTGTGAAAAATAAAATATTAATAAATTATTGTCCAGTTCATTTTCCATAACATAACCAAACACTGGAAAGTGTTTTCCAGTTCATTTTTCATAACACTACCAAACATCGAAAAATACTTTATTTTCAGGAATTTATTTTTTTTGGAATTTACTTTCCTGAAATTTACTTTTCTCGAAATTTATTTTTTTAAAAAAAACAACTTTCCAGCAAATAAATGAAGCCGTAATTTCAAAATAAATATACGGTTTGATGTAATTCCGTAATTTCACTTGTTTCATTGACAATAATATAGGAAATTGTTTCAGAAATTTGTACGCAATTTTTTTGAGTATAAACCGAAAATATTATAGAAAATTCTTGCATGGTGGCAATACATAAAGAGTCCAAGTTGATGAGAGTCCTTGTTAAAACCATTTATCCATACTGCAAATCAATTTTCACTTCTCAGTTTTATAGTAATAGAGTTTATCTTACATGAGTTTAAAAAAGAAAAACCTCATAATAACAACTCTCATTTAATATCTTCAATTAATGTCATTGATGTTTTTTTATTATTAGATTAATTTATTTATATATTTTTTTCGCATCTCAATCCAATAACCATGAGATTTGATAAATGTATTTAGATAATATTCAATGAATGTCCTAAGAGCATCTGTTATTCATTAGCCTTTGCCACATCTAGATGATGAACCACAAATTATCTCAAGCAAGAGATAATCTGTACTTTTGGGAATTAGACCAAGTCGTTTCAAGCAAATTATGCATGGTATTTTCACTTTAAAATAAATTTTAATAAAGGTTTGTCAAAGAATCTATGGATATGATTAAAAAACCATTCAAAGTCTAGATCGATATTGGACGAGTAATCTCATGGATATTTTTATAAAGCCATTAATTTAAACAAGGGCACAGTTTCCCTCTCCCCATCAACGCCCATCATTGTCACCATGTCTCGAATTCAAAGATACGAATGTGAACAAATTTTCCAAATTTCCAAGTGGATATCTCGTGGAGACCATTTTACGGGGCAAAACTTTCCATGAAGCTGCTAAGGTATAGTCAGGAAAACAGGACTGAAAAGGAGGGATGTGCAGGGTGCCTCGTTGCTTCTTCCTTCTAGAGAAAAAAACCGTGTGGGCCCCCGCCAATTTACGGCCACGCTTTTCTTCTTCTTCGTTGTTGTTGATCCTTTCATCTCAGAATTTGTAAAAATGGTACAAAACCAAGTCAGAGTTACGGATCGCTGGGTGTTAGGTGGGAAACTCTGAATGACCATGTGCACTGGAGATAATGTTCCCTTTCTGTTTTCAACATTTTGATTCGGATGATTCCTTGTAATTAAGTTGTAATTAGGCGTTCTAACTCTTTGATTACTCGAGCTTTGAATTTTCAAAATGTACAACGCCTGCCAATCATTGTAGCAGTGGAGCGTTCTCAGCAAGCACGGATTGCAAGACGAAATAGTTACTAAATATGACCGGTCAGCTTTGAAGAAGTACCCTTTTGAACTGCACACTTGACCATTTGAGCAGCGATCCACTCCCCCTTGAGTGAAATTATCTCTTCTCATTTACTCGTTAAAGTAAATTCGTGTTTCAGTGATTTGCAAGAGGATTTTCTCTTATTATAACCCTAATTAAAACTTAATAATTTTATTCCAGATAAGAAAAAAGTGACCGAAGGAAAACAAAACAAAATCATTCTGAATAAAAGACAACAAATGGAAATAACCTTATTTACACTCAATTTGTCATCTCCTCTTTCCTTTGTTTTAAAGTCGCGTTTAATATAATAAGTGGTTGATGGATTTGAAGTTAACTCTTTGAAATTAGGGGAAATATATGTATCTACGTATGTTCTTATGTTTTAGATATAGTTTCCAATCCATCTTTATATATTTTATTGCTTCCAATCTATTCTTAAGAAATTATTGTGTCTTTAATCTATCCGTTAGTCAGATTTTTACCATCAAAACTAATGAGAATTCATGATCACTTGGCTTGTGCATGATCAAGTCCAAATCTTATAAGCTCAAAATACCAGTCTTTAAGAGATGGAGAGTGAAAAAAAGATGATTTGGAATTCAAGTTATAATTTGATAAATTGATATTTAACACTTGGTCTTGATAAGTTACATGTATAAGCTATTCCGTGCATGACAAGTTATGCAAAAACAATTCTGGCATTTTTCTTCTTATATTTTTTTAATAAAGGGATATTTTCGATTTTTTTTAATAAAATATGAACATGGACATGACCAAATCACTTGATTTTCTTCCATTAGTTATGACTTGTGATAATGAAAATCTAACGAAATGATAGTGAAGGACACAACAAGGTTTTTACATTTATTTGATTAAGCATTAGATTGTTAATAGTTGCAGTGATTATTAATTTTTGTATAAAAATTATTCTTGGCACAAATAATTATCTGTCAAAACAGCTCCTTTTTTTTTTAATTGTAGGACTTCACACCTTGTTCAGCCATGTTTTACCCATGATCAATTGAAATGGAGGATAAAACTTTAACAAAAAGGTAAAACTCCTGGAAACTGACAGTAACAAGAGGATAAAACTCTTGAAAACTCGCTTTAATATTTCTGCTTGCATATTACTTTGCAGCAGTCTTTGTCAGGCCATTAACACCCGCCTTCACAGCAATAAAGCTGGCTTGCCCCACAGTGCCAACCAAACCAACAGTTGATGCTACGTTAATGATCCTTGATTCCCTGTAAAATCTAAAACTTCACTCACCAGAATTTGCATAATGTTATCGTGCTGTTTGATATTTAATTTCTGGGAATCACTTACGGTGGTAAGTCTTAAAGTTATTTTTAACTTCGAGATATAACTCCATGCTGTCAATGCAAGTTTCAACATGAAGAAATGGAATCCGAGTCCATGATAGCTTCTCAACAACAAACTAACACTGTTGAAGCAGATCTGTTAATGAGAGAAGTGCATTATATGAACGAAAGAAATTAAACTTGCAGGGAAAAACGGCTCAAAACTGTAACAAATTGGGCCTTTAAGGGCATAAATATGTCACTGAACAGACTTAGAAATTAATCTTGGAGTGAGAAAATGATTTTCAGCATACAATGGAATGGATTGATCCTTTCAGTTGCGTTATATTATATAAGAGAGTATTTTTATCTTTTTGTTAAAATTTAAATTTTGAGTTTATCCAAAAATATAAATGAATCTTTATTTTTATTTTGATCTAAAATATACCGTTAATAAAACAGAAATCAATTTCCTGCACTTTTTACCTGTCATTGACAAAATCAGTAATATCACTTTATTAATGTAAATGATACTCTTTGTAAACAAAACAGTAAAAAATGTGACTAAATTACTGTTGACACTTATAAAAGAATATTATTTATTGGAATTATGTTTTGTATTTTATGATTTTTTTTATTTAGTTTTTTTTAACCCTTTAATAACTCAATTTTTTATTTAATTTTATTTTTTAATATTAATATTATATTGTTTGGAAACTTGTGCTTTATAATTATTTTGCTGAGTTATACATGGATATCATAAATTTCAAGTTTTAACATTAGATATTGGAAGTGAACCTTTATAATCTTTTTTTATTTTTTTTAATAAATTTATCTTGATTGTGTATGTCTTAAGTTGCAAGTTTAACAAGTTAACATTGATTGATTTAGGATTTTATTTTAGGTTATTTTTTCTAATTTATTTTTTTTTAATTTCATCCTTTAACATTTGATTGGTTAGAAACTGGTTTTTGTAAAAAATTTTCTATTTGTTTTCTATAAGATTATTTCAATCTCATGACCCGAATCACAAATTGACTCGAGTTAACTTTATTTATTTTTTAAGATCCTTTTCTAATTGAATATTTTTTTAATTGAGCTGTATTATTATTTTTATTGCTTTCCATAAATTTATCCAATTCTCGTGACCTAAGTTGCGAGTTCGCTAGGTTGATCTTAGTTAACGCAATTTATTTTTTATTTTTTTTATTTTTTTCTCAACTACACCCTCCAACAAACTCTATCTTTTTTTTATTTTATTTATTTCTTTTATCTTTCACTAATAGGTTGTTAGGGAAATGAGCTCCGTGGTTGTTTTTAATTTACTTTTCGTTAAGTTATCTCTGTTTCATGGATTTATTTGTTCTTGACTTCAAATTTCAACATTGAGTCTATTAAAAATAGAGCTTTATAATTCTTTATATTTGCTTCTTATGAATTATCTTGGTCTCGTAATCTAGGTTGTAAATTTATTCCGTGTTGACTTGGATTTTTCTATGTTCTTTTTCTAATTGATTTTGGTTTCAACATCATCTTTTAAAATTGAGTTTGATTGTAAATTAGATTTTATAATTATTTTTATTTATTTTCTATATAGTTATCTTAATCTCACAATCCAGATTATGAGTCTAGCAAATGAACCCCGGTTTTTCCAAGTAGGTTTTTTTTTAAAAAAAATTATCTTTTAATACTTGTTTGACTAGGAATCAACTTTTATAATTTATTTTGATTTATTATCTATAAAGTTATTATTATCTAATGATCTAGGTCATAGTTTTGACAAGTTAATTTTGATCAATTCATTATGCCATGGTTTTAATATTTGACAAAAAAAATATCATTTAATATATTATAGTATAAATATTTTAAAAAATATCTTTGCCTAATATTTTGAGTTGATAATTTATTAGAAAATATATTAACAAGAGTATTTAAATATTTTTTTACATTGAAAAAAAAAATCTAACATGCAGCAGGACGACACGAGTGAATGATATATTCTATGATTTAAAAGCTGTCCCTTTTTTTTCAACCATAGTATAAAGGCAAGAACCGTGTCATGAGGCCGGGTCCATAATCTTCAATTGGAAAATGATGGATTCCATCATTCTGTATACTCAGAACGATAGATATTAAATATTGGCCCGATAGACATTAGATATTGGCCTGGCAGACTGATTACATCGGTTTAGATCAAATAAAAAACTAGGATTAGCATAAAACTGGTAAAATTTGATTTCTTGATTTAGATAATTTGATAAAAAATTTAATTTTATGATTTAGATGACCTGATAAAAAATTTGATCTGGTGATCTAGTTGACTTTGTAAAATATAATTGATTTTTTTTAAATGTGTTTTTTTACTAGTTAAAAATTTATTTATTTATTTATTTTTATATTTTTTAATTAGTTATTAATTTTTTTAAAGTTTATTATATAAATACTAGAGGAATATTTTATTTTTTAACGTAAAATTTAAATTTTTTTGGTATATATACTTTATGTTTCATAAGAAAAAATTTATTTTTTTAATTTAAAATAAAAATCTTTTAAAATAATTTTTTAAATTTTATTATTTATAACATGTCTAGCCTCTATTTATAAAAAAAAATTATTTTTTTTGAATTTTTTTTTTAATTTCAACTTAAAAAGATAACATACTAATATAATATTTTTTAAATAAAATAAAAAATCTTTTTAAATTTATTAATTATAATATATTTTATCTATATTTATATAAATTGTTTTTTAATTTTTTTATATAAAATATTAAACCTTCAAACATTTTTTTTTAACTTTTTAATGTTGTTTCAAATCAATCCATGTGATTTAGGATCCAACATCTTAACTACGTCAAACAGAGATCAGTTCTGATATCAATGATGAAAAGGCGTGCTGTGTGGATGCATCTATGTAATACAGGCTGTTCACATTAATAAATGACTTGTCAAAAGCACAGCTTGACTCACGAGATGACGGATTTTATCTGGGATTCAATGCCACCCTCAAGGGAGACCGTTTCTCCCTACTTGACGTTCTGGGTCTCCAGCCTTTGGATTTCATTGTTCTGTCCTAGCACGTAGCTAGGAAGCTGAAAATAATGTGCAGTTACAAAAGAATATTCCTAGAGTATTATCTTTGCACATTAATGAAATTATAAAAAACAAGAAATACACTAGCAGTGTACCCACACTACATCATAAGGCCTTTTTTTATATGTTAAAAACGATGTTAATGGAGTGTAAATGAGTTGTAAAAAAAAAATGTGACTATGAATTATGAAAAAATCAAATAAGCTAGTTTTTTTTTTAATCAGATAAAAAATAAATAAAATTAGAAAATTAATCAAAATAAAAATAAATAATGATAACATGAAGAGAGATTATTATACAAATACAAAAATACTCGTAATTTTATTGAAGGAAACTCGGACTGACGTCTCTCCCAGCCTACAAGTTTTGGGCTGGGAAGGTATGTAATTTTATTGAAGCCAGGCTTTAACTTAAAAGGTGGAGGCCCAAAATGGGGCCCGAAGGCCTTTTATTTCCAATCTCTGCGTGGATACTATTTCTAGTCTCTTTGTGTGATGATTCCAATTTTCAGTTTGTTCAAAAATTCAAAAAACAATATAACAGTAACAAGGTGAAGCAAAAGAAGAACACTCAAGAGAAATTTAAGAGTGTTCCAATACTTATTACATATTACCTCTGAGGAACTTTACAATTTTCCAAAACACCAAGCATAATATTTCAATATTTTTCACCCCAATTACTACAATCTAATAACGAGTTGTCTAATACTTAAATTATAAGAACAGCAATGGTACTCTCCAATTCCAAGAAACCAGATTTCTGTCCTGTGAAGAATCCATCCCCAGCAAAACTTCTCTACTGACATAATTCCGATTTCATAGACCTGCATTAAAATGCAGAACTCGAAGCTTTGGTATCTGGAAATTCGGAGGTTTTTCTTCATCCTTTTTAGGCACCCGGTACCTGGAATTCAAGGGCCCAGAAAAACTCTCCTTCTCAGTTTGGAATTCTGGTGTCATGGTCTGCGTGTTCAAGAGTGGGTCGTGAAGGACACGACGTTACTGCGCAGTATTAATTTGCGGGCCCATGAGAATGTAACTTGGGAGGTGTCCTTGTTTCTTCATCCCGTATGCACAGCGAACCTCGCAATTTTCGTTGTTGCTGGGTCTTTGTAGCGAAAGAAACGAAAAGGGAAAGAAAACATTCAGCTATTTTTACATTTTAGGAACTTTCTTTATGGTATGGTATGTCGAAATAAGATTTTGTTCCTCCCTATAACAAATAACAGAAGACACTAAAAGGGCTCCAGCATCGATAAGAATGATCTTGCTCTCATGACAATTCGTCTGTCTGTCCAGCCAAATATTCCTTCTGCTGCTGCGAAAGAGACACTGCGCTAATCACTGTAACATGTGTGTGGACACGACATGGGGATTTTCTTAAAAATAAATTGAGCAATCGTTCCAGTAAATGTAAACATTTTAGAGAATAATGTCGTTTGATTCTTTTAATGAAATAACATACATTTAATACTGCAGAAACATGATATTTAATTAAATATTACAATTAAAAACCGTGAATCAATTATTATTTTGTAGCGGTTATCAACAGTGACATTATCAACTTTTTTTTCATTCTCCTTCTCCATAATTACTACTAGAGACCGTAATCACCAAGCCCTTCACTTCAACTCACGGCCAGCAACTCCTCACCACCAGCAGCACAAAGGCTCTCATTCAGCAGCCGACAGCTAACATTTCAGGTGGCATTAGCTCGGGAGTTGTGTGTGTGTATTGTTTTTCTTTCCTTTTCTTCGGCAGCTATTATTAGGAGACTGAACTGTTTTTTTTTTTTTTTTTTTTCCCGTCGTCTAAAACAAAATCATTCATGCTTTTAAATTTTAACTGTTGCAGCAAAATCCAAATAGCAACTTGTCCCTTGCCATCGTTGGAAAGAACGGATTGTGTTGCCACAACTTTCCCATCAACCCCCTCCCCCACGCCACCACCAACAAAAATCGCTTGGCTCGGTATAAAGATGGTGAATAAATCATTATAAAAATTGATGAAATGCTTATCACTCCAACAATGGGAGTCGGATGGAATTTGATGCCCAGTTCATGTTTTGCATTAATGGGATAATTGGGTTTTTAGAGTGCGAATGATATTATAATAATGATTATTTTTTAAAGTTTTTTTTTAAGAATAAATTAAAATAAAATTATTCTTAAAAATATATTTTTAATATTAGAACATCAAAATAATTTTAAAATATAAAATATTTTTAAAATATAAAAATAAATTAGTTAAAATTTAATAAAATAAAAAAAGTACACATATGATGACTCGAAGTTATTACAGCGGTCGCCATTGTTGCTGGGACGTATGGCAAAAGACTTCAGTCTTCTAGTTAAGAGATTGGTGTTTTTAGTTTTCATGTAAATTAATGTTGTTTAATCAAGATTTTGGTTTTAAACTTTTAGTTTTTAGAGTGTTTAGAAATATAATAATAATTGTTTTGTAAGATTTTTTTATTTAAAAATTTATTGAAATAATATTTTTTTATTTTTAACATTAAAACGTTAAAACTATTTAAAAATAAAAAATTAAATTTTAACAAATTTTCATTTAAACTACAACATCAAACCCAAACGAGAGGTCAGATAATGATGAGGCGTCATCCCCTCACACACAGGGGCGGAAAAAAAAGAAGGAAATTCTCCTTAGTTCATAGATTTTAGTAAGTGATTTGGACATTTACAACAGAATTGACAATCAACTCAAGTAGAGAGATTATTTGGTAAATTTCAAAATTAAAAAGGACTAAACATACAAAATTAAAAAACACATAGGGACTAAATTATAATTTAATCTAGAAAGAAAAATTCAGAGTGAAGAAACCTATCATTATCCGGTATGGGATGCGGGAAAACAAATTTGGAATTAAAATTTAAGTTAAGCTGTGTTTAGTAATTAGAGAATATACCTCGTGCTTATCATCTATTTAGCAAATAACCTCATAATTAAGAGATGTAATAAAAAGGAGAGAAAGCAAATTTTCTTCCTTGATTTTTAAAATTCAAAATTTTAAGTTATTGGTTATTAATTAAGCAAGACGCCAAATCCTTCATAGTTCTTAGCGCGACTCAATAAATTTATTAGTTTTTTTTAATATATTAAGTCAATGTGAAAGATGTATTTTTAAAATTATCCCAATAAAAGATTTAGTCTTGATATATATAATATATAAATTCATCTAAATATATATCTTATTGTTATATAAAAGACAAATTCTCTAGTATCGAGCTATAAAGCATACATACATCGTCCATTTACCTCACATTTTTTATATCAAACCAAACTCTCCTTTTATATTTAGACAAATCATCTCTCTACAACAAGAAACAACTACAGAGAATTTGAAATGCCCCACCAAATCCATCATAACACATAAGAATGAAATAGTTGTGTCGTTTTAAGAACTATTCAATTCTTCATCCTAAAAACTGCTATCAACATCGATTCATCAGCGTGTATATCTTCAAAACTGCATCATATAGTCAATAATCAACATAATCATAATAAGCTTGAACGGTAAAAATATGGTTATGGACATATATATTGAAAGTGATAGTAATCCAATGCAATTCGCCCAGTCGTATCAAGTTTTATGATATTGAATGCGCTTGGGAGAATCTAGCAATATATTTTTGTAAAAATTTTAGATTGAAAAGAAAGAAGAGTAAATCAGAACCCATCTCTCCTATTTTTTTAATGGGAGAAGGAAAGAATTCTTGGGGATGGTCCAAACCCTAAACAAGAATATTTTGGGAGCTGTGGGCCCCTTCCCCGTTCCGGCTCTCCATTACCGTCACCGCTGAATAATTGAACATATAAATTCCATTATACGAATTGACAATAGATCTCGTATTCTTTATTGGGAAATAATGAAAAATAGTCAATTTAAATACGGGGAGCTGCTTTTATGTTTCCTTCCCACGGATGATTATTTCAGGACAGTCATGTATATATAATAGCAGTTCAATGTCAATGACAAAGCCAGTGATGAATAATGAGGCAAATAGCAATCACTCTGGCTATAATCTTGTGGCAGACTACATAAGCGAAGCCCTACAATAACAGAAAAGAACATAAGAGCGTGACAAGCACATTTCCTAACAAACGGTTACAAACTTATTATAAGGCATTAGGAAGGGCATCTCTTTTGCTGTCTTCGTCGACTGGCAAACCCTTCACCGTGTCTCATTAGCCAAAATCTCTCTATTTCTTCAGCTTTGCGTCCTGGAATTCGACCAGCTATCAAAGCCCACCTGCAATATAAATCGTGACTGTTTACGATGCTTTTACAAAACGGAGAACAATATTTTCCCCCCTTGTTGCACACACACTGACAGACAAAGCAGGTAGCCAATGTAATTTCTTTTTAATCAAGAATCAAATTCATTCTGCAGGCCCCGTATATATGTTTGTGGTTTAACTTATGAAATGACACTACGATTGCTTATGATCCAATAAAAAAGGGAGAAGTCCCCAGATGACCAGTTGACTGAATAGAAAGGTAGAAAGTAGAGTTCTAAAGCAAAACCGTTGTTTGCATTAGCAAACATTAAAGGACATTTTCTGGGTTTTACCAGAATCCTTATAGTTAGGCTTGAAAGGGAAAGGAATCATGGCCCAGCTACGTACTAACGAGTTAAACCAGAGTTAAGAGTTATAGCCACCGAAGCAACATGGCCACAATCAAATACACTGAAGGGAAATTGGTTACATTTCACATAATGAGAATGTAGTTCACTATAATTATAGCAGCAAAGCTTCTTTTAATGAGTGCTTAAATCGTTCTGTCATCAGAGGAAAAAAAAACCCTGCATTACACGTGTAGGAGGATGGTATATTTAGGCATTTTGTAATGCCTTTGGAAATTTCCATAGCCTTTCCAAAACAATTTCCATTTTTCATGAAAAATATAAGTGATAATTTTCAACTAACTTAATGGGGAGGGTGAAACACCAAATGAGATCATTCTAGACCATGTTGAATTATGTAGGTAGAAATTTAAACGATGACCGGATACATCGCATAAACCTTTACCTTTGATTTTCTACATGAAAAATACCCAAGACATTCTTGAAGGCAACTCACTCTCTCTCTTGTTTTTTTTTTTTTTAATAGAAGAATGAACTCCTCTCGACATGGGAGAAGTTCATGAATTAAATTTATTAACCTTAAATGTTCAGTCACTCCGTTTGTTTTTCTTCATAATACTTAATATAAAATATTAATGTTAAATATATTCATTTTTTTAATATTTCTAAAAGTATAAAAATCTTTAAAAACACCTACTTTTTATTTCTTCATAAATAATATGTTATAAATATTTATTTATTAATAATAATATATACTAGATATTCATTTTTCTTTAATGCTATATAAATATAAGATGATATCCTAGTCTTTTTTTCCCATAAAAAAATAGGGTTCCGGGGATATAAAGATTATATGTATACTTTTAAAAAAATCATGTTAATAATCTTTATTTTTTATTGTACATTTATTTTTAAATTTTCTTTAAAAAACATCATTATTTTTTAAAAAATATTTATTTAAATATTTAAAAAATTCCTAAATCTAAAAAAAAAAATATCGGTAGAAGTTAAATAACGAGACCGTAGCGCTGACCTGCCTACTGAGGAAATTACCTTCCCATTTACACTAGCAAACAAAACTACACGGGACCCATCAATTTATAAGATCCAGGGGACAAAGAAGAAGAATGGGAACCTTCCGGTTTGCATTCCAAAAAATAATGATGATGATAATGGATAATTATAAAAACCATCATATAGGATTAATAATATTACTTTTTTTTAGTAATTTTACAAATCATATATTTCATTTAATATATTCGATAATAGTTTATGTTTTTAATAATATTTTTTATTATGATTTTTTTGTATGATTGTAAAATACAACTTATAAAAATATAGAAAAAAAGTAAAATTTATATCCGACTGATTTTTGTAACTATCCCTAATAATAACAACGAGCAAGTTTCTTGATACGTTGCTTCTTTACCTGTCCCCCACCAGCTTGTGCATTCTGTAAATTAGATCTTCTTCTTGTTCTGACATGTTAATGAACTCCCATTCAATGCTGCTCACCTCTGCCAAATTATTACAGAGCAGGAGTGGTGAGGTAGCTAGAAAGAAAAGGAAGAAACTGTAAAGAGAAATCAATGGTCTCGCGAGAAATTAGGGTTATGAGAGAAAATACAAAGAAGAAAGAAAACAGGAAACCTGAAAAGGAAAAGAAGAAGCAAGCGCTCTTAAGCTTTAAGATGGTAAAGAGAACCCATAAAGGGAAGTGGTTCGAGCAGCAAACAGGAAAGAAATAAACCGGGAAACCGATGAAATATATATGAAAGACCATAGCAGGTATAATTAAAGTGGGGGAAACTGACCTTGTTCAGAACAATAAGATGTAGTCTTGGCTTGCTTCTTGCGACGTCTATCCATTTTGATCTTACTTGTTTCAGGGAAGAAAGAAGGAAAGAAAAGACACCGGGAAAGAGACGGGGGAGCTAGCTAGGCGAGAGTACAGGAGAGCGAATTAAATAATAGAAGTGAAAGAGCTATATATCGATAGCTTCCCGAGAGAGGCGCAAAAAATAGCAGGGGAGGAGATGGATATTAAATTATGGGTAGAAATGCATTATATGGGCCATAGCTAGGGAGATCGAGTCCTACCAAACAAACAGATCGGAATTGTTTGACTTGCAGGTGTCCCGGTTGAGGGCATATGCTGCAGTCATGGTTCCACGGTTTCGGGCACTTCTTTCGTTGAAAACAACGCCTATACCGATGGGGTCCATGAGAGAGGACCGCTTTAGCTCGCACAAGTTTGTCCTTTTAAAACTTGGCTGGATTTATGCAACTACCACGGAGTTTCTCGTCTTGTCTACTTCATGTTTCATTTTAATGAAGCAAATGGATCACCTAGTCGTTCTGATGCCTATTTAAGTTTTTTTTTTAATTAATATACATATTTTTTAAAATTTATATATATTTTAACTAATTTTATATATTTTAAAGTTATCAAATATATAAATGTTTTTATAATATTAAAAAACACTCAAACTCAAAACCTAATCATTACTTCACATAATTATTTAAATTATTTTTTTATTAATACTCAGTATTGTTGATTGGTAATTTACTCGGCTCTACTTTCACTGCAATAACTTCATGTCTCTTTTGATATTGTTATTTGTAGATATATTTCTTAGTTTTTAGTTTTTTTATTAACGTGAATGTTCAGGTTTTCATTAATTTTATAAATTTAAAAATTAATAATCACGTGAATCTTCATTAACTCTAAAATCTACCAGAGTCGAATTAATAATTTATATATAATAAATTTAAAATTTAATTAATTAAACTATATCTTTTATAATTAAATTTTTAGTTCTAATATGATAGAATGAATATTACAGAATATTTTTCAAATAATATATGTAAATGTTGTGGACGTAATCCGTGCAGCTGAAATTAAGTTGGAGGTATAGCTTTTATTTATCTCAATTTAGTGACTAAACAGCAACAACAATAAAAAAATAAAAATAAAACACCGTTGAAAAATACCGTTAAGACACAAGTAAATTGCAAAAGAATGATGGTGGGATGGGTCTAAATAGTAAACTTTTCAAAATTAAGTTTTTCGAAAAACTTTTTTAAGCTAAAAAAAGGCATAGAAAACGAGAAGAATATTTTACCCAGAATAAAGGCGGCCTATATAAAATTATGATGTACAGTTTATTATTAGCACCGAAAGGGCAATGAGCTGAAGTGCAGTATTCAATGGGCCTCTGGGAAAGTAGTGACCATGACCGAGCCAATAGGCCGATACCATCCAAGTTGACGTGCCTTTGTAAAAGAAGACCACGGAGAACATGCCCCTAGCAGAGATTTGCTTCTCTTACACGCAAGGACCCAGGTACGAGTAATGAAATTATTATTAACAAAAGGTACTCTGTTCCCTTTTCATTTTAACATTGTGTTTTTTTTTTAAGTTTCTTTTTTAATATTAGATTTTTCTTTCCTGGTTTTGTAATTGGTTAACTTGTAAATTAAATTAGTTTTTTTTATTAAACTTTATCTTTTAATATTTATTTAATTTAGAATCACCTTTATAATTTGTTTGGTTTATTTTTTATAAGGTTATCATGATTTTATTATATAAATCACAAAGTTGTTAAATTAACTCGAATTGATTCTAGTTGTTTTTTTATTATTTTTTTAATTTTTGTATTTAACAATAAATTGATTAAAAATTAAATTTTATAATTTATTTTAATTTTTTTCTTTGAAATTATCCCTATCATATAATCCTGGTTGCAAGTTTAAAAAATCAACCCGCGGTCTGATTTAACTCCATATCATGTATGATAATTTTATTTGATTTTTATTGAAACTAGCTAGTCACACTTGGTAAGATTTTTTTTAGTTAATATGGAATCAAGCTACATTATTCTTTTGGTTTATTTTCGATAAGATTGTCGTGATTTTATTACCCAAATCATGAGGTTAAAAAATTAACCTGGGTCAACTCAAATTGTTTTTTATCTTTATATTCAATTGATTTTTTTAAATTTTATCATTTAACAATTAGTTGATTCAGAATTGTATTTCATAATTTATTTTAATTTTTTTTTAGATTATTTCGGTTATATGACTTTGATTGCAAGTTTGATAGATTAGCGCATATCGACTAAAGTTGTTTTTTTTATAAGTCTTTTTTAATTTCAGTTTTTAACATTAAATGACCAATTAAGAATTGCACTTAATAATTTATTTTTTACAGAGTTATCCTAATTTTTTGATTACTAAAGTCATAAATTTGACAACTAATCAGAGTTAACTTGGATTGATCCAATATATTTTTATCTTATTTTTTAATATATTAAAATTTATTTTCAATCAAACTATATTTAGTTAATTTTATCTCTAGACTTGGATTTGTTTCATTTAATCATATTATTATTTTTAATTAACATATAAATTGATTAATTAAATAATGCAAAAAAATACATTTTTTTTTCAAAGCATCCTCCAAAAAAAAACTCACATTAGTTGAACATCTTCTACTTTTATATATGTAACTTGTTTTCACTTTCTTTTTCATCCGTGGAATCAAGGGAGGGCACGCAAGCCCGAGCTGCTGTAAAATATTTTAAATTTTTTTAATTTAAATAAATAATTTTTTTAATAATATATACTGTTATATTAATTTTAACCTCCACGGTAAAATATACCTGGCTACACCCCTGCATCCATACACCCACAAGAAAAAAAAAACAAAACATAACTTTCCCTTATCTTTACGGACCAAAAAGAAAAAAGAAATTTCATTCCACCAATTCCTCTTTCATGATCTCCACATAAATGGTAAAGGGAAGGCACCGAACAAAAGCCCACTACATAGTACCTAAACAGGCTAGAAAACAAAACTACGGGCTCACACGTAGTTCACCCACGTGCTGTCAACCTTCCCCAACTAAAAAACCAAACGCCATGAAATTACGAATAAAGTTCACCGTTGAAAATTCCATCTATAAAGAGCTGTGCACGTCTCAGGTAATGCCCGTCGTATAATCATCCTAGACAGTAAAGACGACGCCAGATTTTAAGCAAAACACAGTAGGGGAATTGAAAACATTAAAATGTAGAGTTGTAGACTCTTAGTTGGATCTCAGAAATAGATAAATAAATAAAAATAAAGCAGAGCAAGAATACAAATCGCCAGGAGCCTCCATCGGCTTTCAGGCACTTTAGGTGTTTTTGTTTTTATGGCTGGGGCTAAGATCTGTGTAAAACATTTATAAAAAAATAAAATTAATTTTTTTTATAATTGAGTCTTATATTAATAAAAATTTATAAATCTCAAACACAAAAATAAACGCATTGATTGGGACGCAATCAAAACCTTTTACCTCCCAATAATTTTCCCGAGGTGACTAAACCATGTAATGTTATGATAGCTTCTTTTTTTTATACACATCTGATCATTAAAAAGCTATTCAGTTAGTGAAATAATCTCTACTTTTAGTACTGAACCCCAGTATAATATTATAGTATTTTTATAAAAATTCAAAAAATTAAGGAATTGTTTTGAGAAAATAGTTGATCGTGGTTACAATACTTTAGTTATCTTTTAATATTTACAAAACATTATATGCTTTTAATGCGAGTTATAAAACATTACATGCATAAGAATAATTTTCTTTTAAAAATGGTCATTAATCTGCAGCAGTTTAGAATTTAGATACTTGTACTCTACCATCTATATATAAATGCCCGACGTCTTAGATATCTGTCATTTTACTAGCTACAAATCTTTTCTCCAGATAAACAAATAAAGTCATGTCAAATAATTTTATTTTGTTGTTCCACTTGGGGAAGAGTGGGGCTACCTTTCTAGAGCTTCAAGCCTCGCAGGCAGTGCAAACTTGTGAGACCATGCAAGGTAGCTGAACTTGCTGTGTCTTTTTGGCAACATGCAACACTTTCTTCGCCCGTAGCATCAAAATTTGTGCGTCGTATCATCTCAAGAAAACAATCTATTTATGCCTTAAGTAAGTTGCTTAAATAATTTTGGGAAAGCTATTCTATGGTGTTTTTCATTCGCAATATCTTTCTAATCTTCAATAAATAATTATATTTTAAATCTTAATTTTATAGAAACAAAAATAACATGCTTAATATTCATAGAGATCTACTTTTAATTTATTTTACATGTAAAAATTAATCTTATACTAATTTTAACTAAAATATATTTTTCCAGTCTATTTTTTTAAATTTAATAGCAAACTCAAGCTACAATTTACTTAGAATTTACTAGTTTTCTGGCTCACTTTATGCTGCGGGTTGGATAAAAAAAATTAAAAAAAAATCAAATTAAAAAGTGATTTTTTGACATTATTATTAAAACCAAAAAATATCAACTTTAAAATTTTCTAACTTAACTCTTTACATAACTTAAATTTTAAATTAAATACGTGAGAGTTATCTCAACGCAATTCGGTTGAATTAACATGTCTAAAAAAACTTAGATTATTGATGAAAAACATGATTTAATTTAAAAAATCTATCTTATAATAATTTTTTTTGTTTTTTTAATTTATCAATTCACATGGATCATGTTTGAGTAACTTCTATATGATTTAATTTATTATGAGTTTTTAAGCTTGACCTGTTAGAAAAGATTTAACGACAATGCTAAAAAATTCTTTATAACCTGATTTTTTTATTTTTTTAAAAATTAATCTAATCTATATTTATAGCACGTAAAATAATCTAGTTAACATACTAAAAAATTAATGAGCTATCGCTCTTTTCCTTTATTTCAAGTTTAATCTCTTCTTTGTAATAAAAAAAACATGTTAAAAATATATTTAAAATAATGGAGGTTGAACTATTTTTATAAAAATAAAAATCATAAAATGAAATTTTTACTATGATAAAAATAAAACCAGTATATTATATTTTGTTTTTCAAAATCAAGTTGAAAAATGACATTGAATTTAAGTTGACACTTAAACAAGTACTAGAAGTCCATCATCACTGTTTAAACTGAGAAGATAAATGGTGCAGGACCCGAAAGAAACAGCTGTGCACGATTACTCGTAGGTGGCGCAAAAAGGGGCTGTGATGGGATTATGAAAGAAATTATACTGATAAATAAGTAATTAGTGGAATCCTACTTAGATTTATTTAAAAAAGAAGAGAGAAAACAAAACATATAACTCATAAAAAATTGTAAAAATATCTTTGTCTAAAAATTATCTTATTTATCTATTTTGATTATATATTTTTTTAGAAATAAACTCAAAAAAATAACTAAGTTACTCTATAACCAACATAAAATTTCTCATAGTGTTATAAAGTGAGCGAGACTTGAATAGAATACAACAGTTCTGAGGCGGCCGACATAAATTTTTGCAATTAAAAATACACTAAAGTTCAAGGACTATATTGTTGATCTGAAAAAAATCGGAGGGGCCATGACCCCTCACGGTTATTCTATGCGCTACACTTGTCCTATAGTACAGTAAAGGAGTTTAACTATAAGGCCACATCTGTCCATGAACTAGGAATTGCTGTGGCTCGTCTTTTGCTTTTTATTGAGAGGGATTAAAGACGCCCAAGGAATTATTGGATCTATAATCTCGAGAAGAGACAATAAGCTTTGGCCCTTTAACATTAATTATTCTTCTGTCGAATTGATAATTTCAAGATGAAGGAAAGCATCAAGAAAAAGAAGAGGAAAAAAACAAGATTCCAGCCAATCAAGGAAGAAGAAGATAAGAAAGGACTGGGGAGGAAGAGGATGCAGACCAACTCAATAGCCTTCTACTAGCCTTACATGACGTGTCTTGTATGATATGTGTTTCTGGTTGTGTATTTCTAGTATTTGATAAAACATCTAAGAAATAAGTTGTAAACATGTGATATTTCACTTGTAATGACAATTTAAATATTAAATAAATTATAATGGTATTTTTATAATATTTTTGTTGATTGAGTTCGCTTGCATTGAGTATTATAAAATATATAATGTATATTTTTTTGGCAAAAACAATATATCTAAGGATGCCAAGGTAATTCTCTATTGGTATTTAAATAGTTAGGTGACGTGGATGGCATAGTTTTTCAGGAATAATGTTAGTAAACACAGTTTAGCTGCACAGATCAACCTGATTATTTATTGATTTAAATTCTAGCTTGAGCTTGGTTTTATTTAAATTGAATTAATTTTGTCAGAACTCAAATAAAATTTAATTCAACTATCATTTTAGTTGTTTTTTAAAATCATAAAATAATTTTATTTTAAATTAATCAGATGAGTGCAATCCATTCATGACCCCGAATCTTCTACCGATAAAAGTTTTGTAATTATGTCAAGTAGCGTAAGATGGCACAGTACTGCCTTTTGAGCTCTACAGTCGATCGTGGCTGCGGAATGAGTAACTGTTGTCCTATCCCGCCGACTACCGGGGTTAATGCGGCTACTGTATATAGCTCCCTGCAGAATTTGGAGTTAGGTTTTATAGCCTCGTCGTAGCATTTGTTGCCGAAAAGTTTCTTCCTGCATTTTTTGTTATAATGAAGCGTGTAAACACATTTGGGAAGTCATTGATGATCAGAGCATAGCTACAACCACAATCCACCCATATATTTATTAATCGTTCAGCGAAAGCACATTTACTGCTGGTAATCAATGTGGTTCTGACAGTTGAACCGCATCAAGAAAGATAATTAATTCATCGAAAAGGACACCACAATTCCATGGTAGCCAAGCGTGAGATCTCAGTCTCTGGCATCACATTTGCTTTTGGAAGAAAGAAACAAACGCAGGCACTGAGTTTTCACATGAGGCTGTCCGGTTAAAGGGGTAGTATGTGGTAGGGTAAGAATGGCCACAAGGCTCCAGAAAGTAAGCTTTATCAAGACCCATTTGATCTTTATCCACCACAGTCTTCACCAAAAACACACGCTTTTCATTACTCCAAACACCAATATATTCTTGCACGTTCTATCCGAATTACCTGTCTTGTTGGAACAGAGAGGACAGCCACCCGTTACATAACTCTGGCTTTTGAAAAGTTTATAGTGGACTCTCTCTGGAGATGCATCAAGAACATTGATTCGAAGGTAAAATGCAACGTCCAGTTGGCATCTTCTTTTATTCAGTGCTCTACATCTCATTGCCTTTGTATTCAACTCATTCTGTTAGTTGATGGCCTTGTCTTCAAGAGCCTTTCACCTAACATTTTCTCTGTGTTTTAGGCATCTACCAGTGTCCAGTCAATTCATATGTATCTTAACCGATTCTTTGAAACCTAAAAGTTATTAACTAGATAAATCTTTAATGATTTTAATTTATAATATTTAAATTAATAATTTTTAAAAATTAAATTCAAAACATGATAAGTTAAATTACACCTTTAAAATTATCTTTCACTTAACTTTATACAAACCAGATTGTCAAAACTAGTTTATATATATTTTAATTAATTTTTTAAAATCTTAAAAATACTAATAAAATAAGTCTTTAATAACTCTGTAGTTTATAATCCTTAAATAAATAATTTCTAGAAAGCAAATTTAAAATCTAATAAATTAAATTACAAGATAAGTTAAATTACCTTTAAAATTGTCTTTCACCACTCTTTGTACATACCAGATGTGCAATTTTCTACAGCTTGATCCTCAACGGAAGTGTTAATGACCTGATAATTAAAAGGAATAACTTCGATATGCGTAATGCATGAGGCACGGAAGTAAACTCACGTCAAGGAAGGGGGAGGAAAGCTATTTGATTAACATGTTTACCATTCGAAACTAGTAAAACAAAGTTGAAGTTGACGAAGACAATCGCAAGATTTTGGCTTCCTGGACAAATTGATCCACGTTAACTTTTACATGATATTATGCAGCCCGATTCAAACGGATGTTGTAGCAGTGTTGTTAAAATTATGAGTAGCTTGGAAAATCATATAATATTACTGATTAAATCATAGCTATGATGCAAAATTATTTAAAAACTTGAAAACTAATAAAATCATACATAAAATCAGTAAAATCAAGTGAAATTCATGTTTTTACTTCCGGTTTTACGTTTTCAAGAGAAAGATATGCTGCCTCATTTTTTCAAAACAAAACGTTGCCAGTTGCCATCCAAACTTTAGAACCCTATCTCTTCAAAGCAGCCGCCCCTCATCCATGTCTTCCCCACCATCCACACTGATTTACCCACCAGGCTGAACCAGTGGCCCCTTCTCCCCTGCGCTTTTTTCAGCCTCTACAGATCGCTTTCTAATTCTCTTTGGACTCTTCCTCCTCCCCCACCTATTCAAGTCCCAATGTGTCAGAACTCCCTCCAATTAAAATCTCCAATCATATCTTATAATCTTGTTTTCTTGCGTGCCCTGGTGACTTTGATTGCCGAGAAATGATTTTTATAAAAAATAAATTATTTTTTAATATTTAATAATATCATACAAAATAAATTTAAAAATATTTTTAATGTTAGGTTACTATATAAAATATAAGTTAGAAAATAATTTATTAATATTTTTTTAAAATTTATTAAAATAATAAGAAACTAATTTTATAAATTAAAAAGTTGAATGAAAATATAATTAAAAAATATAATTTTATAAATGATTTCAAATAAAAAATAATAAAGATTAAATTTAATAGATAAAAAATTTTAAAAATGAGAAAACTAAAATAATAATAATTATGATTTCATAAATTATTTTAAATAAAATAAATAAAAATTAAGATAATAAAAATCAAATCTAATAGATAAAAAAATAAAAATCATAAAAATAAAGACTAAAATTGATATAAAAATTAAATTTCTATAAATAAATTAAAAAATAAAAATAAAATGTATAACAATAAAAAATTTTAAAACTAAATTTAATTTAATTAAAAATAATATAATAAATAAACACCAAAAAATATTAAAAAACTATTTTTAACAAATATGACTGAGAGTTTGTTTGAAAATATAGTTGTTGTTGCTTTTCAAATAGCTTTTGGTATTAAAATACATATTAATTATATATTTTTTATTTTTAAAAAATTATTTTTAACATCAGCACATTAAAATAATTTAAAAATATATTAATTTAAAATTAATAAAAAAATAAAAATATATATTTTTTAAAAAAATAATTTTAAAATATAAAAACATAATAACGTTAATCCTCTCTTCTATTCCTTGATAAGGTGGAATAGCAAGTAAAAGGTGTCAGGTATGTATTGGTTGTTAATATTTGTGCCCTTCTGAATCCCCCGCCTCATTTGTGGCCACTGAATGGTAATTAATCATGACGATAGCTTTCCATAATCTCTGCTACTGCTGCAAATGTTGTATTACTTAAGTTGTTTATGTTACTTTTGAAATGCTTGGGACCTAACGTAGCTTTTTCTTAATTAATGTGGGTGTCCGGTCAATTTTTATGCACCACGACTAATACTACGGGCCTTAAAGTTAACGATCATGTAAACCTCCAGTAGCCATTATATAAGCAACCAATGACTCGAACCTGAAACTACAGAAGAAACAAATCCTTTAATCCTAAATCCTTATCACTTGACCACTGGTTAACATAGCTTTTTTCTTGGCTTTACGATTATATTATTTGTAGACGGACTCTTTCTCAAAGAGGTCTTCTTTTACTCTTTTTTTTTTAGCCTGTTTTGATATTAAGATTAAAATAATACAATCCCACCTGAACTAGTTAGATCTGTTCATTTTATCATAGTTAAATGAACTTGGTCTAAACCTAAATTCAACCATAGAAAACAATCTCTTTAATTTTATCTTCTTTTTTCTTTCTTTTTTTGCCAAACAAGAAAAAAAATATAACTAGTAGATTTAATCTGTTCATCAGGGTTTTTGACTAAATTAGATCTTAAATAATATGGATGTGTCCGGTGATGAGGATAAATATTATTTTATTTCACCGAAGCTATCAAATTGAAAAAAGAAAAATCAACTATAGAAAGAATTTATATACGTTAAAAACATTGTGCAACCAACATGTTCTATCAATAATAGGAGAAAAGCATCCTAGGCCCATCAAGATTTCGATCCACAAATTCTAGATACAAAGGAATGGTATCGGGAAATAAATCTCCAGGTGCAATCATAGCGACTAGGAAGCAACAATCCGACGTCATTCAATCCTATTCTCCTACCACAATTTTCATTCCAAACCCACCCACAACTGCTTTAAAAAAATTTGGTATTCCTAGTAGTTTTGAAAATAGTGGTTTTGAGATTTTTTTTCATGAAAATAAATTTTTCATTAACTTATTCAGTTTAAAGAACATTTTACATTGTTAAAGTAAATTAATAAAAAATATCAAAATATATATTTATATTTTATGATTAAAAATTGAAAGAATATAAATATGATAAAATAATATTAAAATAGGTTGTTTATCACCAATAAGAAATTAATGCACTCATGGCTCAAACTCAAAAAATATAAATTTAACATGGTAAAACTTACTTAATTGTGTTCTATCATCCTAGAGCTTGCCTCATCCCATCAAATTTTTTTATAATTATTTTTCTGAAATAATTATTTTTATTTTTTTAAAATATATATTAACTAAAAGCATGATTTTTTTTATTAATCTTAAATATTTCCCGTCCACGTTCATTCAGATGCTTTAACTTGTGACTGTACCACTACAACATGCGTCTCCATCAATGAGCCATGACAAAAAATTATTATAAAACAACTAAAAAAATATATCTAGATGCTTTATTAGTAATATAAATAATAAAACACCATAAAAACCCCGTTTTATTCATCTGAACAGACCATGAAATTTTGGTTTAAATCAGTTTATTTACCGAACCGCAAATTCGCTGCAGTACCAGCATGGGAAAAGAAGACGTGGAAGGAGAGGACATACTAGCCATCATTGAGGCAAAAAAGATCTTCCATGGGCAAAAAAACTCGAGTCCTCTAACTTTTTTTAGATGAATCACACATAATAGAAAACTATGCGCACAGGAAATTGCAATGATAATTATTTGAAACACACACGAAAGAAAGGTTAAAAGGGCTCTCAAGCAACCGTAAAACTCTGGAACTAACAACCAAACCACAACGCTCTAATCTTAAATAAACCGAACAAAACCCAATTTTAAAGGGAGGTTCTAATCTTAACCAAAGCGCTGAGATGAAATGGGTGCCAGCCAATTTGTGATTCCCGGCACGTCATTTTACGTAGGCAGTTCCTCTTGCAGGAGTGGCAGGGATCAGGAGCTACCTCAAGAAATTTCTAGTTAGTAACACAAGCTCACCCACAAGATCTAAGCAGCTTGAGGTTCCAATTTTCACATCAAACAAGCAACAGAAACAACAGGATAAATGGCTATTTATAATCCTCATATGATTTGTGGATTCTAAGGAACCATTGACAATGGGATCTGCCTTCTCTATAGTCTAAAATATCATGCACCACATTTACAGTGGTAGTTAAATTTATGTAGTGCCACATCGCAAAAGGTGTGATGAGGTTGCCAAAGATTTGATAAGGGTGGGCTGATTCCTATTTCCTAATAATACATCACAATACCTACTACACGACAAGAAAGCAGAGGCTGTCAAAGAATAGCAGCGTAATTACACATCAAGGTGGTGACACAATCAGTGATGCTCTTGTACTGTAACACTCTCACCAAGGTCGTCCCTTCCCTCCAAGCCGACGGGCCAACTCAAAATCCTTTTTCACTGAGGGAAGAAAGCAAATAAAACGAGTTTCTTTACTGAATGGCAAATATAAAAATTCTGAAGCAAGATTGAATGGATCTGAGCTGGACAAATCTTGATTGACTTCCTAAAACTCACAAATCAGCATGCATAGATAATTTCAAGCATGTAAACAAAATTTGGTGTGCATCTACACTGAAGATCATTTAACAGCATTTAGTGTCTAAAGACCACTGAAGTAAACCTGATCAAAATTCTATCTAAATAAAATACATAAAAGTGCAAAGTTTTCCCATAAAATTTGAAGAAAAGACAAATGCTCATGGTCATAATAGATGTAGTGAAATCTGACTCGATGTGGCAGAGACCACTGAACTAGAGTTGATCAAAATTCTACTGTAATGAATAATTAACTCATGAAATCAGAGAAAAAATAAAAGGAAAAAGGATGCAGTTATGATAGTTGCGTCAAATCTCACTCACTTAATGTAACCCGTTTTGCATGAATTGCACAGAGCATTCCATCTTCAAACAAATGAACCAAAAAATCCTCTGCTGCCTACACAAATAACAAAACAATAACTGGCATGCATCAACATCAATTAGCACAACTACATGAAAAGTAGAACCAGATCAGAGTAATTACTACCTAGAAGTTCCATTTTCTAATGAACTATCAGTGGTTGTAACAACTACATGACTGAACTATTGGAAGGTGCTCTGCTTCCAAAGCCGGTTTGGGGGCTCTGGTCTGTAATAGCAATGATGTCTATAGAAGTGGCTCTGCAGGGTCTGGTTGGGGTTTGGGACATTTTCTTTTCAATGACATGATGGGGATGGTTGTTCCTTGTGATTGTTCTCTTAGTTTCAGCGTGTAGGGCCTTCGGTCCCGTTTCTGACCAAAAACTACTTGACTGTACTAAACAATACTACAGGTGATGCCAACACTAAGAGGAGATAGCATACTCTTAAACTGAAAATGCAAGTACAGTGAAACTTCTGGAGACAGGTATAGGTCTTTGCTGAAGCATGAAAGTTATGAAGCATACTACTGGCATGCATGTCAGAGAAATGTCACAAAATACCTCCTGAATTGCAACTAAAGCTTCAGCAGTCCAACGGTTCACCTCGCGGGAAAACTCCTGAGTAATCATTCTTACCTGCAAAATGATAACAACCACTATCACATCCAATTAAATTTCAATGAGACAATCATATGCACAAAAGGTGAAAGCATAATGTACCAGTTGGCAATGTTAACAGTTGTGAGAATCTCAATGTCATGAATAAATAAGCAACGGGTGACTTCAACAAATACATACAGAAAGAGAGAAACAACAGCAAAGTTACCAGACCATGAAAGTGGAACAAGTAACAGGTGAATTTAACAAATACATTGCAGGGTTACAAAACCACAAGAGAGTGGGGTGGTTTTAAAGGTTCTAAATATTGGTCTTCTTTACCAAAAATATGATCTTGTTTTTTCTAGAGTAAACATCTAATTTTGTTTGTACGAGCATTCAGAGAGATCCAACTTCTTTTCTAATTGAAAAAAACAAACAAACTAAAAACTCCTTATAAATAAAGCATCCAATTGTGCCAATGAGCTGGTAGCTTAATGGTACTCTTGCATTTAATTGTACAGAAAGTTTGGGGACACAGCACAAGGAGGAGAAGAACCAATGGGTTGTGGGATGGTCACAAATAGAAACAATAATATGATGAATAAGATGAATCAAATGCCATAAAATATTCCTTAACAGCAAGAAACATTAATATGCACTGCAAACCATAGAAACTTCATCAGAGCAATGCAAACGAAGAGAGTAAAAAATTGTGAGATTGTAATATTAAATCACATAATTCCAGTGCATGCTATTCACCCATGTAATTCAATCCCGACTGGAATATCACAAAAATAATTGTGATGTATATAGCTCTGGGAACCTGCATCATAACTAGCCATTGATTGTATAAACTCGGATGCATGTTTTAAAATATTTATGTAAACAAACATTTTACAAGCACACACACACATGCAAAGAAACTCACTTGCATGAAATGTTCGATTGTTTAACACATTTTTAGACAATCTGTGTTTTACCAAGCCAAGCTTTGGATATAATACTCTTCATGGAGATCATGCACATAAAACTAGCAAATCAATCAAATATTTAAAAACATTCCATTTATTCTAGGATTATCAAATTAAGAGCTGGCTCCGAAGAGTTATCAAGATGACACACAAAGATACCCAATTAAGTTGGATTTGACGAGCAGGTAATGGAACAATTAAACCTGACATCCAATGGTTGATTTAACAAAATAAACTATAAAAAAAGTCACTACAGAGAGTGCTCACACATCGAATAAAGCTAGCAGCTGGTATGAGTGGCCTCCAAGTTTTCTGATATTGCCGAATTTCACGAAGAGCTATTGTTCCTGGACGGAAGCGATGCTTTTTCCTCTGCCTTTGTGTGGATGAACCTTTTACAAGTATGAACAAATAAAGAGAAAGCATCCCAGAAAAAAATAAACATGCCAATACAATCAAGTTGAACGCCTCAACCTAAAAAATGAAACAAATTTCACCCCCCACCCAAAAAAGTGGAGGAAGAAACTCACCTTGTTGGCCATTTGCTTGCGGCCTTGTTCTCTGCAACCAAAAAAATAGAATACGAGACTATTAAAACAACAAAGTAAAAACAGTAACATTTGAGATTTAAGGCAAGAGATAAACAAGATATGTACACTATTCTCCGTTTTCTCATTCCTTTCTCGACAAAACTTATAGTTAAAAATAAAAAAAGTAATTTCGAATTTTAAGATTATTTTCTTCATTTCTTACCCTTTTTTTCCTTTACCGAGGAAATTAAAATAGCAGCAGAAAATAACAAATGTAACTATTAAAAAACAATATATGTATATATAATCACAATCTTTTTTATAATCTAAAATTTCTCCTTCCTGGGGGTTCCACTACTAATTACCTCCAGCTCATGCTAACTTATTTTTCTAATTTTTCTTTCAAAATCATACAAAATGTATAAAAAAGCTCAAAAACAAAACAAGAAAAGCAGTACACTATCGTTTCCCGCATTTTCTTAGCAACCAAACAGGCAACAAAAAAAAATAACAACAAAACCTGGAGAGAGAGCGAGAGCGAGAGGTACCGTCGATGTTGGCGTTCTAGGTGTAGATGGTGAGGCATCTGTAATTTCACAAAGGAAAGCATAAATAAGTTAGGGTTCATGAAAGAAAAGGGGGGAAAACGAATGCATATAAATACAACAACAACAAATACATGTTTTATACAGTAAAACCACATAAACTTCTGTATTTCTTCATTTTTTAATAATATAAATAGAGAGATCTAACCGGATCTCTTCGGGCTTCTGGCTCGTTTTCGAGCAACTGGATGTTTCGTTCTCGCCATCGATGAAGCGTGTCTATATTTAAAAATGAATAAATAAATAAAAATTTAGCCAAAAAGTAAGGATTGTTATTCTTTCTAGTTTTTTGCCGCTCTCTTGGAATTTTTGAAACGCAGCCGGTCTCCCGTGTGTCTGTCTGGCTGGCCAGGTAAGGGAGTGTGTGTAGGGGCGTGTTCGGTTTGGGTTGTATGGGTTTATGAGCCTGAAACGACTTCGTTTCCGAGAACATACCCTTGTTATTTTTTTTAAAAGAAAATCGCTGCGTTGTTAACAGTCACTAAAATTGTACCGTTGCTGCCCAAGCACAGAAGCCAAAACAAAAGCAAGCTGCAAACAATCAGGGGAAAAGTAACTGATTAATACTAATCTTACATCAAGCGACGCTAGTGAATCCCGTAAATGTAATAATGATTGAATTTATTCAAAAGCAGAAACAAATTTGGATAAGATTTATATTAATTCCCCAATAAAAGAACCTAAGATTACATCGAGTAATTTCACTAGTTCAGTAATCGTCATCTCCACCACACTTCAATTATTTTTTATTTTTCTTTTTTAATAGTGACTTCTGATTTCTTCTTTTAGATTCCAAAAAGTGATGGTACAAAGTTTTCGAATTTGAAATTGGATGAGCTGAAGTTATCGTTCGCAGGGCCCCAGGTTGGCATCCATGAGAATTTGGCGGGTGTTAACGGACAGCAAAAACGTAAACTTCAGTAATTATTTTGGCTAACTTCAAAGTATGAGTTTGTACACACCTAAGTTCTTCCGGTGACTCCAGAAACCCAAAAAAAAAAAATGGCATTACCGCATCAAGATAGTGTTAGCTCGTAAGCTACATCTACAAAAGATCCACAAGCCACAAGTAATTAAAGAGAGATACGATCAGGCTCGCTGTTGCATATCACGTCGCATCCATCGATTTCATGACAACTTCCTTTCCTATCCCCTTTTTTTGTTCTGCAATCCAAACCATCAAGTTGACTCGAACATTTTACGAGGAACATGGATTGAACAGCTCGCAAAGTAATTCAAGTTTTTCCAGTTAAAACAGCTTCCGGTTGCAGAACAAGACATAAAAGGCTTCAATTTAAGGTTGAGATGGGGTGGGCGACGTTGGAGGCTTGAGATCCGGATACTGCAACACAAGAATGGTAGTCGTGTATCCAACACTGAGACTAGTAGGAAACTTTATAGCATGTGTAACTAACTAGTGTGCTATCAACTTGAAGGAAAATAACCACTCTGGAAATAAACAAGAGCAATGAGAGTGGGAATTACAGTTGGATATGGAGAAAGTGGCCTTGAAAATTCAGAAACTGGTTCAGCTTTAGCTTCTGTTTTGGGTGCTGAATTTATACTACTATCAGCAGGAGCAGGTTCTGGACTCCCTTCTGCAGGCGCAGGAAGAGCCTTGCTCGTCACTGCTACTGGTAGAAGAGCCTTCCCTATGTCCTGAATTGACCAGGTAATCCAGAAAAATAGATTGTGCTCAACACCGCATATTTTTTTGGAAAACAAGTTACTGATCTGGCTTTACTGCACTAGAATACAAGCATCTATAGGGTTTGAAATATTACCGTCAATTCATCCACCAACTCTTTAGGTGCAATCTTGGTGGTCAAGAATTCATCAACTTGTTCCAGAGTTTGCTTACGGTCCTGCCATGGGAAGCAAACAATAAAATGTTAAAGAGAGTACAAATTCTTGCAATTGAAGGACCCGATATTTATGGCCCAAAGTTATGGAACTTTCCCATCTGGATGCTGAATCACTGACACTCACACAAGGGCATCATCACGATCCTATGACACACATACAAGGGCAGGCCCTGGCTGAGTGTTCATCAGAATCATAATATATTTTCAAATTTCTAGGAGTATACATTATAACTATGTGGTAGTATATCTTTAATTCTTTAGGACATAGAACTTGCTTCTGCACCGATGTTGTGTTTTAAACTCTGAAAAATGTTTTTTCCCCTTTTCTCCTCTTTATTGGTGGCAGAAAGGCCCGATAGAACTTATTTAACCTAGAGCACATGCAATGGATTGAAATCATATCATCTCAGTCATGAAATTCAAGAAAAAATAATTTTATTTCAGCAAAGGCATACCTCAGCGAACAGGAGTTTCTTACTCACAAACTGAATTAGTGCAGCTGAGCCTAATACTTGGAGTATTGCTTCAATCTGGAAAATACAAGCAGTCAATTATGCACATCTCCCTTTTTGTGAAAATAAAAAGAAAGCCATTATTAAAAAATAAAAATAAAGAAAAATAATACGAGAAAAGCTTCATGACCCAACCTCTGAGAATGCCAATACACCTAAGCCAGTAGCTGCTGCAATTGCAAAGGTGACAGGCAAGGCATCGGAGCCCTCCTGCAAAATTATCATTGTGATTACTGCGCTGGAGTGTTTATTTATAAAATCATAAATGAAATGCCATAACCAGTTTATATACAAGAACTTATGAATATTGATCATTGAGTACCAATATTCTAAGATTAAAACCAAGAATAGGAAAGAAAGCTACAAGTGGGCCAAGGGTGCCCTGCCCCTACTCTTACATCAATGAGAGAGATGAAAAAACTTGCAAGGGAAAAAACAGTTAGTGGTCGGGTTATATTAAGGATGTTGATGGACATGCTCGACAACTGACAAAATAAAATGTTTCTTATACTCTGAGTTGCATGAAGCTAAATTAAGCATGATGATTTATCAATGGCTCTCTTATTCCATTCTAATGGTTAGGCTGAAGTAGAAGGCTAGGGACCTGCCAAGGACACGATGCATGTAGTCTTCTGTGGATGTAGTGCCAGATCAAGATAATCCAGATGTTAACAACAAGGTGTGTTGATAATGGCCGTACTTATTACCACGTTCCATTATGTACTTGTGTTATTTCCGGTGACAATGATTGCATCCTGCAGGGTCGCCCTTCCTTATCTTTGTCATTCCTCAAGCCTCAAGTGCGTTACAACTTTTTAGTTCAGTCATTAATCTTCAAAACATGTCTAGCAACTTCTTGTTTCTTGCGCCGAGCTGAATTTGCTTCTTATTTAGCTCCTCTAACTTACAGCTCATTTATATTAACACTCATTTCAGCAGAATAGACACAGTGTAAGATCTTAACCAAGCAGATAAAATGTTCCCTAGCTTTTTTGACCAACTCACATCCCATTTTGTTCATCACCAATACTATGACAGATATCATTTGTTTAAAGTTATATGAGACCATACAAAGGATCAGCATTCCACTCATAAATGTCCTTAGATTGTGTATTGAAGTTAAGTTTTTTAGTAGAAGATTAAACTACAAGAGAAAAAAGGCAGCAGAAGAGGAAGGGCACATACTCCTAGTGCACCACCGATCGCGTCTGATAAATCACCAAGGTCAAGACTAAAAGCTTTCTTTGGTGGTATCCAGGGAAGCCCACTATTCTGCAATATACAATTCTCAAAGCTTGTATTTACATTCCATAAGATAAGAAAGGGACTTGGATGCTAAATAGTTCGAACACAAATTAAAAGTGATAAAAAAAAACAGAAAATACCATCCATCCCCGGGGTCCTTCTGCACCATCCTTGATTGCATAAGCTGCTTTAAATCCATTTACAGTCACCAACTCTGCAACCAATTCGGAGTTGCCATCGAATCTGGCTTTCACCATGAATTTAGCAGCATTAGCTTCAAACAATAGCTTTGGATAGCAAAGAACGAATCAGAACTCTAATTATTACCTCTTCAGCAATGGAATAGCAAAGGAGAAAGGGGAATTGGTGGGTTAAGAATTTGTAAAAGTTGGTTCCTTCTACTGGTATGGTATTCCTTATTTTTCTTAAATTGATTTTATTATTATGTAGATTGGTTAAACAGCACGACTATGTGATTTAAAGAGCTCTGACTCCTTGATAAGGAATGTGATATGTAATATTTTTATATTATGAATGATTTCTACATTTGAGTAGTCAAGGTTGGGCAGTTCAGTTTGCAGTATTATGCAGGCAGCACCATTTGCTAGCTATTCTGACCCTTTTGGGGGTTCTTCCAGCACCAAATACCACAGACACAACTCCATACGAGATTTTTGAACATTTTTGCCGATCATAATCAATCCTATACCTGTTATTATAGCATATTGCTCGTCTGTGAAATTGCGAGTGGAACTTTACAGATGCCAGCTAGCCAATTTAAAGTTTTCAAACTCAATCAGTTCTTTGATTTCAACGAAGAAGTAAAAGAACTTACGAGATCTAGTTAATGTGCTATGAAGTATAGATTCTAAGATCACTCCATGCACAAATTTCATGACCACTATGATTACCCCATCTGGATTTTCTCTGTCAAAGATTTTCCACTTAACTTATAACCTAGATATTGGTGAGGATAAGAGTTGAAATCTCCATGCAAAATATAGTAATTGGATTCGCTATCTTACTTGTCTAGAATGAACAACGTGGTATTCTCTGGTTCCTTAAACTTCAAAGACAGCTTCTTCAAGAAACCTGGCTTGTCTTCACCCTCATAAACAATTGGCACTGGTTTCTTACTCAAACCCCTGATATCAGGACTGCCCACTTGTCTAAACTCCACTGGTGCTCTTATATCAAGCAACTGAGCATTGGCGTCAACACCCAACGCTGCATATGCCTTTTTTGCAGACTCTACACCCCATGACTTTGACTTGTTTAGCACCAGAGACAGAACTAGTGGAACTGCCAAAACTGTAACACTACCTGCTACGATTGTTGGGTTTTCCGTTCCAAATTTGACGAAACTATCTAGGACCCCGTTTGCATCAGATGATAAGGAGCGCGTAGACTGTTCCAGTGCTTCTTGATATGTTAAAGCTCTAGCTAGCCCATTACCAAGAACTGAAGATAGGAGCACTATACCACCGTGTAAAGTCCTTGATAGACACTCTTGTGTAGTTGATCGGCTCGTGCTTGTAGAGAAAGAATGAGAGATTTGGAGTGGTGAAACTGTAGGGAGGGATAAAGATTTTCTGGATTCTGATCTCGTCTCACAGAGAACTGATAACGGTGCCCAGCTTGCTGCATTGAAGGCCTCCATGGCATAATTCTTTGTCGCAGACAAACTATGGCCTCTTACAGAAATGATGCAGAAGCTTGAATCGCCATGGGAATAGAGCTTTATGCAGATATTGTTTCCTTTAGGATGATTGAATGGAAGGCAAGCAGAGGATGAAAAACTTTGTCTTCATTCAATGCTAGTTACTGGTGTACTTTGAGTGGGAGACGTGCTGGCGTGGCATGGGGATGGATATCTTTGGCACTCATTGTATGACACGTAGATGAGAATTGGTGATCACATGGCTTGATGACTTTCTTTACATGAGATCGGTATTTCGTTGTTTATCCTTTTACTATTGACCACGATTTAGATAAATGTGAATTATAGCATTATAATAATATAATTGTTATTATCGAAGAAATTTATTAAGCATAGAGATAGAGGTGAGGTTATTTTTTCTATAAAATATATTTGAAATTGAAAAAGTAATTAGAAATAAAATAATTTATTTGAGTTTTTTTAGAATATAGTATAAATATTTATTTGTTTTTTAGGTATAAAATTTTAATCTTTGAGTTGACAATTTATTGTGTTTTTAAGAAAAATAAATATAATTAAAATTGTTAAAATCATGATTTAACTTATAAAATTATATGATTTTACTAGTTATTTTATGTTTTATATGCAAAATTATTTTAAAAACTTAAAAATTAATAAAATTATATTGAAATCAGTAAAATCAAATGAAATCATAAAAAATCATAATTTTAGTATCAATTTTACAGTTTCACAAAAATAAATATATATTGCATTGCAATAGTGCAATGTAATCTTCGTTCATACCAATAGCCACATGGTAGATGTCGACAGTACATGTCATACATTCATATTTTACCATAAATCCCTAATTTCTAAAGAGAAAATAAAATCTTTGAAATCCACAGTCATGAACCTTCCTCTCCATCAATAACAACAATGATCTTGTTTTTTCTCTAGTATCAGCAGTTTTATCTTCAGACTTCAGTCTTTCACTCTTCATCAAATGTTCTTTATCTTTCTTTCTTTTATTCCATCATCAACTGTATCATTTTCAACATTTATTTTTCATCAACAACTTCCTCTTCGATCTTTATCAGTAACACTTTTTTTGTTTTTCCATCGTCAACTGCTCGTTTGATTCCTTAACAATTTTTATTATACGTTGTTCTATTTATAATGTGATATTTCGTAATTCCTTGTATTTTTCAGTTCTGGGTGTCCATGATTTTGAAGAACAATTATTCTCTCTATAGTATCTTGCCTGAGGGGATGATTAAGATGATGATTTTGAAGTGATTGAGTAATGAACATACAATAGAAGTTTTGGAGTGATTTACAGATTTGATAATGAATTTTTATTCCAAAATTCATGCTCTCGTTTTATGTTCTCTGTTTATTTTATATTATCTGAATCTCTGCCTCTCTTTCTTTTTTTTTATTGATGCCAAATTCAGTAAAGGAAACGTGTTCAATTATTCAGAATATTTTGTTAATGGTGGAAACTGGAGAGAATAAAAAATAATTACCCCATAATTTACTTGATCAGCACTGATGAACTACAGGATAATTACCCCATTGATTCTCTTTATCAGCACTGATGAACTGTCATTTAAACCGGAGAAATAAGTTTTTGGTCTTCCCTTTTGATCTTTACTATTGCAGATTTTTGGGAAATAAACAGTGTGCAGGGAAAGATTCTATTGTGCTCGTGGCTAGGCTGCTTATCGTGGAATTCCTTTTAAGGTATGATTCTTTTAAGATAGAGGCTGGCAAGTCATCCTTGGAAGCTGCTGTGACGATCACTCCATCAGAGAGGGCAAGGTTTAAGATAATTAGAGATTTTATTCCAGGTTTAGTATATTTTAGAACTGCAATGCATGGATTTTAATTGTTTAGCTGTTAAATGAAAATATTATAGTGAGTTTTGTTATTTTTATTAAATAATTAAGTTATATATAAATTTTTATTTAAATCATATATTTTTAAGATATTTCATATGAATTTTTATTTAAATTATATATTTTGAGTTGTTTGTGATTTTACAATTCAAGTTTATTTTATATTTTTTATGTCATATTAAAAAAATATTTTTCATAACCATGAACATGGTTATCAAATCTAAAATATTGAGAAAATACATAATTGTCAGAGATTTGATATCGAAGTCAAATATGTTTATCAAATCTCAAGCGCTCGGGTCTGGCAAAATAATTATACTTCATATATTTAAGTTAGGCATGATCAAGGTTAGTAAAAATACATTTTTGATATGGCCAACGGTTTTTAAATTTTTTTATTAAATTATATGATAATTAAAAAAAAACATTTGAGATTTTTTAAAGTTTAGATTGTGGAAAAAACATATTCTTCAATAAAAATTTCTCTTTTTTATTAAGGCATTTCTTTTTTGTTTTGAAAAATAAATTAATAGTGACATGATTTTTTTGAATAGAAATTTGAGACAATTAAAGTAAATATTAAAAAAATGATTTAAACTAGGGAGAGAAAAACATTTCTTTAATCAAAATCTCGTTGCTATTCATATCTTATTTTTTTAATAAAAACTTGTATTTTTTTAATTAGAAGCATATTTTTAAATAAGAAATTAACACAATTTAAAAGGCAATTTTCAATAAAAAAATATAAAAAAATCTCTTTATGATTTGCATGATTTTATGAAAAAAAATATAAGACTATTTAATTTGAGGAAACAATATAAAATAATAAAATATTTTATTTTATTTTCATCGAGTATGTATAAAAAATTTCTCTATAAAATCTTAATAATTGTTACTATTACCATGAATAGAATTTCATTATAAAAATATAAAATAAATAAAATATAATTTTATTTAATAATTTTTTGAAACAATCTAAATAGAATTTTACTATAAAATATAAAATAATAAAAGCCAAAATATTTTTACGTGTTTAAAAGTGTGGTTACGATTGCTTTTTAAAGTGTTTTTTATTTAAATATATTAAAATAATATTTTTTATTTTAAAAAAATAATTTTTAACATTAGTGTATCAAAATGTTTTAAAAATACTATAAAATATTAATTTTAAAAAAATAAAAAATACTTTTAGAATATAAAAATAAACAAAAATTTAAGCTTTTACATCTAGATTTCGAGACGAAGACAATTAATTTCTTAAACTCAAGAAAATGACGTGCCTTGTACTTTAGTTTGTTTTCCAAAACAATTGAATGGCATGTTGCCCATAGCAACAAATACCAATTACAAATTCCAATTAATTGAGATTATCGGAAAATCATGGTCATGGTAATTTGAATTTTAAATTTCAGATTCCAAATTTCAAGCAATATTTTTTTCTAAAAACATTTTTAAAAAATATTATAAAATTTTAATAATTCTGTTTACAACTCAAAACATCTTCTCAAAATCAAACCAAAGCAAGCATTACAAGTTTTAATCTAAGGTACTGTATGGTATTGTGTTTGGAAAGTTTTGAAAAATATTTTTGAAAAAATTTGATTTTTTTATTTTAAATTAATATATTTTTAATGCTTTAAAATTATTTTGATGTGCTGATTTTAAAAATAATTTTTTTTTAAAAAAATTATTATCATATTTTTTAAATAAAAAATACTTTAAAAAATAAACATAACTATATTTTCAAATAACTTTTAAGTTTTAGCATTTTATTAAAGTTCATAACTATTAACATCAAGAATGATTGGATATGACCGATTAAATTTTATTTTTTTCATGATTTTTTTTAATATTTTAAAACTAAAATATAAAAAATTGAAGTATGAGGAGTGAAACTTTGATAAATTATGGTGAGAGATAAAATTGAAACAGTCAATGTGCTCTGTTTTAGTTTTTAATTATGTTTGGGCTAAGGGTGCCCGGGCTAGACGAGCCTTGCCCATGTGCTTGAAAAATATTTTTGTAAAAGGAAACTCGACCATCGCATTATTAGCTGTAATTATTTCCGCGACATCACGATCATTGAAAAATCATGGTTGATGGAATTGCCCCAAAAACCTAATTTTGGAAGCAAGCAGAAGGCTAAAAATAAAATGTTATTTTACACTGTATTGAGAAGTCGACTCTTACAAAAGATTAAAAAAGTAATCCAAACCTTGCCCAATTTCCCAGATTGAGATACCAACTCCCTGCAGCCGAGCTTCTTCTAGCCGAATAGAAATTGACATCAATGACGGGTAGAACACTGCATGATTGATATGCTCACCGTCAACGTAGAGAAAAAAATGTTCCCCACTGTTCTTTTCCCATTGCAATTTAGGCTTGTGCTTCTCCAGTAAAGAGAGGTATTCCTTTCCTGTGATCGTCCCACCACCCTCAGAACCTGCATTTTTATGACTAATTTAACAATCTCCAACACAAAGCATTTAGAAAGAAGGTCGGAGCCACAAAAACACACTTTCATTGTACTTGAATGCAATACGCGGACCTTATGCAACCAAGAAACAAGTAAAATTTCCTAGCAAAATGCTACCCACGGATTGCAGAAAAGCACCCACAGGCTCACTTAATTTTCTCTCAACTCACTACATGTAACATAGAGCACTCACATCGTGAACCCTACACGATTTGGAAAAATACATACATAGAGCCAACGTTTCCTGTCTACACTAGTTTAAGGATGGTTATTGGTTTGCATGCCAAGCAGTTAAGAAGAAGCTGTATAAATTTGGTTCAAAGAAGATTCTTCCTATTGGCAAGTTTCTTCATGGTTGGCTTCAAAAAATACCATGGATGGCTCCATATAATACTTGGTTAGCTTGAGAAAGCAAATTTAAATTCACTTCTTCAAGTGTTGAGTCAGTTGTTCCCTTCAACTACAACTCTGTTATGGTCCTTCCAAGTCACGGTTAGAACTCTATAAACTTTCGACCATTGAGTTCCTTGATGAACAATAGGCCACCATGCCCTCCATACCAATTTGTTGCCAAAGTAACGGTTCTTTTAAAACCTTCACCAGGCTTCTTTCTTGCATGAAATACATAATTTCTGTAGAAAGATTATCTTATGGACTGTCCCAGTATCACTTTATAAGAAACAAAGTGTTGCAGGGAAGAACAGCAACAAATTGACCATATTTTGATTTTCTTTATCAAGCCACCTGTGAATTGCAGAAGGACATCTATTGTGTTATCAAGCCCAGTTAAGTTTCAATTTTCCTCACGTAGCATAATAGTTTTGCACATCTTCATACACAATAGTTGCCACCGATGTAGGAAGATCAGTTTCTCGTTTAATGCACTGACTAGAAAATTTAAGAAAATCAGCAGATCCTCTAGTCTATTGTTAGTTTGTCCAGACCCATTCCTTCAAGAGTTGTTTTATAAGATGTATATGAATCCTTCACTCTCCCAGGAGATGGAATCTCCAACAGTCTTGGAGAAAATTGATTGGCCTTACTACAGTCCAAAGCCACACGCTGAAATGGGAAGACAAAAGGGGAAGAAACCCAAGGCTGCTAGCTAAATGCTTATATGCTCATTGCCATCTTGTCCAAAGTTATTGAAGTCAAACTAGAACATATCCAGAATGAATCACAAAAAAATTAGAGGAAAAAAAAGTGAAGGGGATAAATGAAAGAAAAATAAAGAGAAGTACCTTCAGAAATCACGAAATCATTTCCATAAAAATTGATGCCCAGAAATATCTTATTGGCCAGGGCCCGAGCACCACTGTTGCCAAGGAGAATCTGCAGAGTGAAACGGATCCACTTCAAAGGTGCATTTGGACCAGGGTTATGAGGACTTGAGAAGTCATATGTCATGAACGAGAAAGCATCTACATCATCACTTAAGCCCTGAAGATCCTCTGGACCAAAGTCATGAGGTTGAAGCTTCTCTGAATATGGTGGACCGATAACATAGATCAATTGTAAATATTGCTTCCCATTCCTTGATGAGATTACTGAATGCATTGCATGCCCAAGTTGTTTTATAAACTGCAGTGCCTATAGTTGCAAACCAGGAAACGTTTCTCAGAATCTCACAAGTTTGAAACACCACAGTATAAATCAGAAAAAATTATCTACTGGCAAATGGACTGTGAAGACTTGGATTACAGGGTATAAAATCAGGAAAAAATAATATATTTTAGGAGTTCCAATGGTTGCAAGAACCTCTTGATCACATATCAAAGTGAGAAAACTTACAGTGCAATATTTTATACACGTAACAGTTTTCTACTCATCACTTTGTTTTATTAATAAGACACAAAAAAAAAAAACACTGAGTATGATAAATAGCCACACAATATTTCAGTAGGTTTTAATAAAAATCAGATCCTAAAAAGAAATAAGCTCTAGAAGTAGCCTCGTATAAGTCAATGGTTACCTTATTCCTCATTTCAGGATCATGCAAGACACCATAAGCTGCCCACCTTGACCAGGATTCAAGCACAATGCCGTCATATTCCATTTCCCTACAAATAAAGGAGAATCAACAGGCAACCTGAACTAAAGCAAAGCCAAATGGATGCTTCTTCTTTTTTTTTTACTGAAGCTGGTCAGAGACTGCAAAATTTTTGAACACCTGAGGATCCATGTACAGACATGACAATAATGTCCACAATTTATTGAAACATTTGGTATTCACAATTAGAAGAAATCAGATCTTAGGAGCTTTTCACGAGTATGAATGAACTATCTTCATGGCCATTCCAGAGATGGCTGAAGGAATCTTAACTCATTTCATTTACATAAGCGATTCTTCAAAATATAGATTCAAGTAATCAGTGTTTAGACAGTTTCAAAATATATTTTAGATTTAAACAACATGTAGCATTGGTTAGTTTAAAATATTCATCCGCATTTTTTAATTTTCTTTAATAGAGAGAGCTAAGCATGACCTTGGATGCATCTGATAAGGCTTTCAGGAAAAAAATGCCCAGGTAATATATCTAAGTTGTTCACAACATTTTTGAATGTGCTTAATAAAAAGGCTACATTGACTTGAGTAGTTTTGAAATGAAAATTATAAACCGTGAACAAAATAAAATGCAATTGCCACTGGTTATAAGGCATTCCATGAGACAAAGAAGTAGAATAGACTCTAGTTTTCTTCCCACAATACTAAGTAATCCTAGGAACGTATCTGAATATGAACAAAAAAGATGGTAAAACAAGGACCAGTTCTGTACTGTTAATATGGCCTTCTTTTAAACACGGCATCATGAAAATACATGGAGGCTTACTTGCACTCTGATATTATCAGGTCAATAGCTTTATCTCTGAGTTTCTTCTTCTTAAGCAGCTCCTTTGGAAATGCTTCCAGAACAACTCTAGGTAACACCTACAATCAAAATACTAGTTTACCGTACCAAAATATCAAAGGATCCATGCAGGTTGACATAAGATTAACATTAAATTTAACCATAAAATACAAGCGCGCAAAAATTTACAATGTCCAATAACAAATTGCTGTAACTTTGGAAGTAATACTATCTAGAATAGGAAAGCACGGGGTTTGGCCATAGAATTGTAAGTGGAAGTCCCCTTCGAAATTGCTCATGTCCAATTCCACACGATTAGGGATAAAGTTACTTGGATCAATTATCAGACAGCAATCAGATTACATTTCATTTACACCTTCAAATAGCAAATCCACACATGTCTCAATTACAAAATCAGTGAGAGGAAAATGAAAAATAAACACTTTGCAATTACCAGAGCATTCCCATTCCTTCTGAGCTCTGAAATCCATCCCATATCAGCATTATGTCTCCCCTCCAGAACTAGTCCAGTACCTTGACTGGTAACAAAAAAAAAGAGAGAGAGTCAATTCTCCATCCATCTCTTTCTTACTTTCTTTGTTTGATCTAAATACCAAAATCGAAAAACGAAAAATACACACCTCTTCAGATCATACCAAACAGGAGATAATCTCGTAAACTTATTAGTAAACCGCTTAGCCATTTCATATCCCTTCGAATTCCTATTAAAGCAATCAGAAAACCGTAGTAGTAACTAATTCCTCAATACACACACACACACACAAACATATACCATGGAGTAATGTAGGCCAACACAGGATATGTGTAGTGCCGGTGAGATTCATTCTTCAAAACCTTCGAATTCTCCTACATTTCACCAAGATTTCGAATTTAAAACTTTATTTTACTATTTCTGCTATCAAGTCAATGCAGTGATTAAGAGCGAGCAAGTGAAAGTGCTTACGTCGAGTATTTCTTGGTAATCCACGTCGGTTTTAACGAGTCCGTCTTCCTGAAACTGTGGATATGACGAATTCTTATTTGGAGCGTATTTGATACGGTACACGAGTACAGATACTGCAGGAATTATGACGAAGAAGACGATAAATATGGTTATCAGCTTGCGATCAGAAGCTGCCGACTCGCTGAATTGGTCCGGTCGAGTGGACTTCTTGGCTCCAGTTTCACGATGATCCGAACTCGGCGCTACTTGGCGGCCTCGCTTCCTCGCCATTTCATTGATCAAGCCGACGCCCCCCTGCTACGTGCTTCGTGCCTAGTGGCCACTGGAGCTGGCTAGCCAATACCCAACTTCTAAACGACTTGCCGTTTCACTTCAAATTGGGCTCTAGAAAAGGCAGTAGCTAGGCCCAAATGGAAAGCAATATGACATTTTTGTCCTTGATCTTTTGCTTAAGTACATAAAAGTACTGGAAAAGGGTTAAAAAATATCTGATTCAAGACAGCAATCAGAGGAACAGGGTTTTTGCCCTTAGTAGATAAACCCCGGGGAGAGGGAATCCAAACTCGGCTGTGTTATATCTACAGCTCGAACGCTCCATAGCCTGACCATATTTTGGTCTTTGATGAAAGCAGGTAACTCTAATTCTCTTCTTTTATTCACTCACCTCATTCGTTTTTACGTTTTATTTGTCTGAGCTTGACTAAGCTTAAATATGGAGCTTAAGCTCATGATATCGTCTTCCAGTGCTTCCCTACCTACTTCTTTACCTCTTTTTCTCTCACAAAAATCTTCTTATTTCCTCGAAAGACCCAAATTTTCTGTCAGAACCCATCTCTCTGCATCACCATTTCAACTAGAAAAGTCGCAGTTTTTAGGTAATGGTTTGGTTTTTGAAGAGAAAACTGGGTCTTTTACTGGTAAATTAAGAACAACTCATGTCCCATTTGAGCCCATTAGAGCTGCTGGCGTAAAGTGGAGAAAGGAGCGTCCTTTTGATAATGTGATTGACAGGGACAAGAAGCTGAAATTAGTTATGAAGATAAGGAAGATTTTGGCTAACCAGCCTGATAGAATTATGTCAATTAGGGAATTGGGCAAGTATAGAAGAGAATTAGGTCTTACGAAAAACCGTCGATTCATTGCTTTGTTGAAGAAATTCCCTGCTGTATTTGAGATTGTGGAAGAGGGGGTTTATTCATTGCAGTTCAGATTGACGCCTGAGGCTGAAAGGCTTTATTTAGAGGAATTGAATGTTAGGAATGAGATGGAGGATCTGTTGGTTCTTAAGTTGAGGAAATTGTTGATGATGTCCATGGATAAGCGGATTTTGTTGGAGAAAATAGCCCATTTGAAGACTGATTTTGGGTTGCCTCTTGAATTTCGGGATACGATTTGTCAGAGATATCCACAATACTTCAGAGTTGTTGCAACTGGAAGGGGTCCTGCATTAGAACTAACTCATTGGGATCCTGAGCTTGCAGTATCGGCAGCTGAATTAACTGAAGAGGAGAATCGGGCCAAAGAGCTACAAGAGAAAGATTTGATTATTGATAGACCGCTAAAGTTTAACAGAGTCAAGCTGCCAAAGGGTCTCCAACTTTCCAAGAGTGAAATGAGAAGGATTTGCCAGTTTCGAGACATACCTTATATATCTCCTTATTCAGACTTTACCCATTTGAGATCGGGTTCCAAGGAGAAGGAAAAGCATGCTTGTGGGGTTGTTCATGAGATTTTGAGTCTCACTGTCGAGAAGAGGACCCTTGTTGATCACCTTACTCATTTTCGTGAGGAGTTTAGATTCTCTCAGCAGCTGAGGGGGATGCTAATAAGACATCCTGATTTGTTTTACGTGTCTTTGAAAGGGGAAAGAGATTCGATTTTCCTCAGGGAAGCATATTCTGATTCTCATTTGGTGGAGAAGGACCGGCTGTTGAACATCAAAGAGAAGCTTCGTTCTCTTGTTATGGTTCCTAGATTCCCGAGGGGAGGTGCTCCAAAGACAGAAGCAGCAGGTGGAGAAGATGGAAGTGATGAGGAGGCTGAAGATTGGTCTGATGTTGATAGTTACGCGAGTGGTGATGAACTTGATGATGATTATGAAGATGATTGGAATGATGAAGATGATACGCCTCCAGATTTTGATGATGATGGTGATGGTGATGGAACTGTGAAAATTCATTTGAGCAGATCAACCTGCCAGCCAGATACCGCAACAAATAACAAAGAGAAGGTGCTCACTCCAGTTTTTCCTGATGGCCAACCAAGAGATCGTTGGTAAATTAGATGCAAATCTGCTTGATGCATCAATATCCATGCCCTGACGTGAGCACCTTCTGCTCCTAGGGGCTATCGTTATAGCATTGCTACAGAAAGTGAGTTTTATGGATGAAGAACATAGATTTCACAAGGTTATGCAAAATTATGGGGCCTGAAACTTGTTCTCCAGTTTGAAGTCTCAGGAAGCACCTTGTTAAAGGAGACATGTAGCAATAGCATGTGTTTTCTTCTCTAAACTTTAGAGATGGCTTTGAAACCATCAATTTAAAAGAAAATTATTTTGCACAGATAATAGATCCCCGCATCCTGTTTTCACTACGTATTATTTATGTCTTCTGTTAATATATTTGACCTGATGATTTTATTCAAATTCATAGACATAAAGTCTTTGTCTATTTAAATCTTTAAGCTGGTCATCTCATGAATCTTGGAGCAGCCCTCAAATGATGAATCTTGATAGTTGAAATCTATGACAGTGGTTCTCATGTATAGAAAACATACGTTGCTGACCAAAACCAGGATCAGATGCGTTGATGGCCTATAACTTTCATCTCTTTGAGTATTATTCGTTTTCGTTCGGTGATTTAGTAATCAGCTATTGTATTCATGCTCTATACGTACGGCAACCATGCTTTTATTGTTAAATTAACCTGCCAGCTGCAACTGCATGCTGTTTGCAAATTGAGTCCACCACCTCGGATATTGATTCTAGGGCTTGACGATGCCTCTCAATTCAGATTCACAAACTAATTTATTGATTCATCGTGGATAATCTTGATTTTAAACTCTGTTCATCCACTCTATGCAGAACCATCATCAAACTCGTTTGCCAGTGCTTGGGCATCGCTGGAGGCCCGGACTCCCTGTTTTAGAGCAAGGGCAGCAGATAAGCAGTGGATGCTACAAGGGCTCACAGTGAAAGCTACCGAGCTATTTTTTTCCTAGTTGAATCACAATAATTCCATCCATTTAACTGCCTTTTTGACGGAGATTTTCAACTTTCAAGCTTAACCTTGTGTAAAGATGAGCTGAAATTATCCAGGCTGGGGTATGCATGTGAACAGTAGAATGTTTGGATTCATACGCTCTCGTACACATCTCAAATTCTGCGTCATTTTCGTATGCAGAACTCTTCACGTCGCTTTTGTTTATCAGTGACCTTGCGTTTTATAAAAATCGAGAATTCCAATATGATATGTGTGTGTAGCTAAATCAATGTGATAAATCAACTAAAAAGAATCTTCAGCATCATTTTATCAATTATATTCTGAGCATCACTATCATGCTTTGTCGAAAGCACATCACTTTGTTCTACAACATGGCTAGAATAGGTTCCTATGGCCATAAGGTAAGGTTATAACGGCGATAGAAGATAGAAAATGGGGTTAGTGGCCGGATTTAATAAGCTTAAGCATAAACAGTCTTTATTCCTAAATCACCCACTTCTTTTCTATCCTTTTCTTTTCTCATATTTCTGGTTACTTTGAAGTCATAAGGCTAAATGCTAGTTTATTTGACACTGTGATTGTAGTTATTTTTTAAATAATTTTTTATATTAAAATATATTTTAATGATATTTTTTATTTTTAAAAAAATATTTTTAATATCAATATATTAAAATAATTTAAAAATATTAAAAATATATTAATTTTAAATAAATAAATAAATTTTGAATTTTTTCAAAATTATTTTTAAAACACAAACAAACAAAGATGCTAATACAGCATGTTGTAAAAAATAATTATAGTATCATTTG
>SRLM01000333.1:1798411-1911286 GCA_015708895.1 Populus ilicifolia
CTTGTTCTTAATTATTTTAATAAACTTGAAAAAAATAAAATATTAATAATTTATTTTCTAGTTTATTTTTTATAGCATAACCAAATACTGAAAAATATTTTTCAGTTTATTTTTCATAGCATTATTATATATCAAAAAATAATTTATTTTCTAGAAATTTACTTTAAAAAAATACTTTCCTGTAAACAAACAGAATCATAATACATTAAATCATGATAAAAATTATTGCATATCCCAACTTCTGATATATTATTTTTATAAAGATGTTTCACATTGTATCTATTTTTATTTTAAATTTATTTTTTATATTTTTTTAAAAAAATATTTTTAAATTTAAAAATTAATATTTTTTAGTGTTTTATACTTTTATTATTTTAATATATTCATAACAAAAATAAAAATTATTTTAAACACCAATAAAGCTGCTTTATTGTTTGTTCTGGGGGGCCAATGTCACGTGTCACATGAGAGAGCCGCCACGAATTTGTCTCTCACACGCAAATTTGTTCTGACGCGTGAGAAGGTCACAGGCTCAGCTTCTGATAAGGGCTAAAAGGTGCAGAAAATTCCTGAATTTTTTATTGTTTTGATTTGTATTCTTGTAGTTTTTTTTTTTATTTGAGTGCACGAATTATTTGGTATTAAAAAAAAAATCCCCTTGTCACTATTTATCACTGAAATTTCAAGATTTTAACCACCACACGATTCTTTTAACCTAGCAAAAACCATTAAAAAAAAATCATTTTAAAACTCAAATTAAATACAAGATTTTCAAGTTTTAAAACGCACAAATCTATTAATGGTTTAGTAAGATTTTTATAAATGAATTCTTGGTAGCAAAGTCTTTCACGTGGTTCCGATCGTCACCAATAATAATAGGATTCTAACAAGGAAGTCTCAATCCAAACATCTAACAACTTATATATACATATATATATATATAGGAAATGTAAATTAAAACGGAGAATAATTTAGTGGGTTTTGGAAGGAGAGCTTATCAAGTAAGGCTTTCCTAGTCTATATAAAGCTGGTCTGCTGCTCCTTGATTGAATCGGGAGAGCTAGAAAGTATAGGTTCTCTCCATGCATGGATCTTCAAGGCAGTACTGGCTCCCCCTCCAGGCTTCCTTTGCCGGCCCGATTGGTAATGATGATTTTGTTTTCTACAACGAAACTTAAACCACCAAGTAGGAGGCAGGCTGGAGGCTCTTGTGGGGGGTTATAAACAGGCTATGTATTGCTCAAGGCTCTCTGTGCATGGTCTCAGGGTGGCAATCATTGTTCACTCTCCCTCAAGGCTTCCAACCCAATAACCAGCTACGTACATGTAACTGTGTTACGGCTGCAGGCTTGAGGCCTTTGGGGGAGAGTGATCAAAAGTTGTCATGATTTTGGCAGACGAGGAATATCAACTATAATTTCTTTCCTGGTAATAATCCTTGCATGGGATAGGAAGAATTTTTATTATCTGTGCTTCTCATGATATGAAATAAACGTGCAAGAAATTTTATTATGTATTCAATCATGGAGTTTGACTTCTGTTTGATCATCGTCAGATTATTATTGAGGGTTTATGCTAAATTCTAGAAATCATGTATGGTTATTTCTTGCAGTTTAATTTTTAATTTGTTCTGTGAAGTTTTTTTTGCAGAGAGAAATTCTGAATGACCTGGGCTGCGGGTGATTTCTAAGTCATGCGGTTTTTTTCAAAGCGTCCTCCGTACAAATTCACCTTCAAGTTTTTTTAGGCTGATCTGATCACTGCTGTTTGCTGGTTCAGGCTTATAGACTTCCATTTAAATCATACTATTGTTGTTCAAATAAGAAAGAAGACGGGGAATTGGACATGTGATCTTGCAAAATGCGCTTTTGCTTTCTCTGGCTCTAGCCCACTAAAATGTTCCTGCAGCTTTTATTCAGTAAAGTCGACGATATACGACTGTCAGTGCGAGATTTTTTCCTCCTCCTTTCTTATCAGTTTTTCTGTCATTGAAATTTTTTAACTGAGCTTTCACTGGATTTTCTTACCTAAAACTCTGTAAACCAGAGATAAAATCAATGGGAATGGCAGATAGCAGCAGTTTCTCCATGGAATGACTGCTAGTCAAAGGTGCCCCTCGTGGAATCGGGTTCTCTCTCTCTCTCTATTAAGAAAAAAAAAAATCGGGGCTCGTTTTTCTATTCAATATAATAGTGTATTTACTGATTTGCTACTTAAAAAAAAAAAAAACTATAAACTAAGCGTTAGGGTGAGATTGTGATCCTGATACAGTTATCTTTGATATATTCGCTGAGTTATATTCTTTTTTTTTAATACATAGTAAGATTACAATTATAGTCTTGAAATGAATAATTTTAATACTTTTGACCTTCTTGTTTTTTTGGACACTGTGCAATTATTTTAGTGCTCAAACAAGAAAAATACAGCTCTTTCACAAGAGTTTTGTGGTCTTGTTACCCTGACAAATCTTTCACTTAAAGTCAAATTCTCTAACCTAGCTTGTTCAGTACAGATAGGATAAAAATGGAGACAGGAGGCAGGAAAATGATTTGAAGCAGGTCCCATCACCCAAGAGATCAGGCTGCTACGAATGTTTTCAGAAACCTGGCCTAGTATTGTTTCACTTGGTTCTTTGAAAACTTGTTCGTTCTTTTAATTTATTTCAATTACATCCTTGCCGTAACTTGAGCTTTGAGAATTCAATGAAAGACAGTTTCTGTCATGTGGACTCTCATCGAATCACCAGTATTCCAGTTTAGGTGTATTAAATGTTATCTATTTCAGTTTGTTAAAGTTATGTAAAATTTTATAATTTAATATATTAAATTAAATTAAAAATTTAAAAATAATAAAATCAGATTTAACTCGTGCAGAATCGATAAACTCGATTTGATTTTACAAGTTTATTAAATTTATGATATAAATCGGGTTAAGTTCAGATTTAATATTAAAATGTCTACTAATTAATTTTACGATATTAAATATATCTTTCAAATTATATATTGGATAAATCTAAAATTTTACTGGAAAATATTTAATATATAAAAATATATTGTTGTAAATTTTCAATTCAAGTGGAGATAGAGAACATAACATTTTAGATGGTAAAATTTAGTAAATTAATGTTATCAAATATATCAAATAATATCCTTGTGTGTTGTTTGTATCATATCTAGAGCTATCAGTAAAATTTTATTTTAATTAAAATAAAAATAAAAATAAAATATTTAAAACTTTCTCTAATATTGCAAGCTCAATGATTTATTTAAATGAGAAAGATTGAAGTGTTTATAATCATGACTTAAATCTATCAAAAATATAAAAGAATTGAAGATTCAAGCTACATTCATGAATTTTAACATAAAAAATTATTATTATTATTATATTTATTATTTTTAAATAATTAAATTAATTTTTTTAAAATATTATTATTTATAAATTTATTTTATTATTTTAGTTCATATTAGTTAATTACTAATCTAAATTTATTAACTTACAACTTAAAAGAGATTCATTGAATTTACTGTGATAGTATCAATTAAATTACCATTAGATTTACATGCGTTTTCTATCTTTAAGTGATTTCTTTCTATTAAAAACTTTTATTTTAAATTTTTTTTATTTTTTCATGTAATTAATTTATTAAATCATATTGTTTATTTTTTATTTTATTTAAATCAGTCATTAATTATAAAGATTTTATTATAATTTAATTTACTGACTACAATTATAAATATATAATTAGTTAAAAAATTTACGTACCATTTTACCATTCAAATTTATATTAGATTTTTTGTGTAACGTTAAGAAAGCATTTTTAACATATATCTCTTTTAGTTTTTTTAATAAAAAATTGTTAATTTCCGGCCTGCTTAACACTTGCTTTTGTGGATTCCCTGCGGGTGACGTATCACTGTCCAAAAATTTTCAAATTCCCGCTCAAATAACAAATTATGAAATTACATTTGGTTAGCTGACGATGTACGCGGATCGTGATCCGCGCCACACCTTCTCCAAGGAATGAAAGCCATTGATGATACATCAAATCTACGGTCACAATTCACCCATCCTGGACAAAAACTTTTCTACCTTCCTCTCTTTTACATGATAAATACCTCCCCTGAGTCCTCGCTTCTGCATCCAAAGCATCTCCTCTCATTTTTCGCGAGAAACAATAAAAAAATCCCCGCAAACCCATTTCCCCCAATTCAGTCATTTCAATGGCACGCACGAAGCAAACAGCAAGGAAGTCCACAGGAGGCAAGGCTCCACGTAAGCAACTGGCCACAAAGGCAGCCCGGAAATCTGCACCAGCAACCGGAGGAGTGAAGAAGCCCCATCGATTTCGGCCTGGAACGGTGGCACTGAGGGAAATCAGAAAGTACCAGAAGAGTACAGAGCTGCTGATAAGGAAATTGCCGTTTCAAAGGCTGGTGAGAGAAATAGCACAAGATTTCAAGACAGATTTGAGGTTCCAAAGCAGCGCGGTGGCTGCTCTTCAAGAAGCAGCAGAGGCGTACCTTGTGGGATTGTTTGAGGATACCAATCTGTGTGCTATTCATGCTAAGAGAGTCACCATTATGCCAAAGGATATTCAGCTTGCTAGGAGGATTAGAGGAGAGAGGGCCTAGTATATATTTCAGGGTTCTTTTGGTGGCGTTATCTTTGTAGCTCTGGTCCATGTTTCTCTCCTTCCTACTTTTTATCTACTCTCTGTCTCTCTCCAGTTTTTTTAGGTTTATCTGCCCGGGGGTTTTTGTTTCCAGGTAACTGGAATGTAAGTTATTTAGAAATCTAGTGGTTATTTGAATCTATTTCTAATTCTTAGTTGACTCCCTGGCATCTGCTTATAGCGAACAATGTGCTTGTTCGGTCTAATTTCTGTACTACATGCATTATCTGCAATTGATAGTTTTAAACTGAAATTATTGTGTACAAGGTCAGATTAAAATGGGTTCTTATTTAATCCATTTTAATGCTTGTGGATTCGGCACAAAAAAGGAAATTTGGTAGTGGTTTCTGCAAATGGAAGTAATACAAAAATCAGAAACCATGCGCTGATTGAGTTCTTTGATGTAAATCCAATGGGGTTTTTCCCTTTGATTTAGAGATTAATCAAGAACTCTTTTGAATGTTAAAAGACATCAGACTGCATTCTAAATAAATTTGCCTTTTCCTATGTATAAAAGCTGCTTGATTGCCAGGCAAGATTTTCTCTGTGCTCCTGACCAAGTGAGTTGGCGACCTCAAGCTAAGCCAGGGACAAGAGAAGAGTACATCGCTGTATGGTCGAAACTTACTATCATGGGACCGAAGGAAAATTCCTGGGTAGCCTGGGAACGCATCTATTTCATTGCAGAGAACAGGGTTTTTGGAAAACCATGATGTTAATTAAGAAGACCAACTAGGTTATTCGAGTTACTTCAGAATTTGACACTTTGGGAGCTAATATTACATGTTAAACTTTCAACTAGCCTGGAAATGCAAGTCTAAATTGAACTCTAGAGGCCACATTTATTACCATGTGGGTTTCTCTCCTTTCTTCTTGGCGATACCATTTTCCGGTATGCCTACAATGAAAGGAAATAACAATAATAATTTATCAAGATGATAATTTTAGATTTAAAAAATTAATTAATTCTTTTTTGAACAACAATCATTATTTAAATTTTTTTTATTTCATCTCAATAATCATAAGTTACATGTAAAATTACTAGATTTTTACAGGCTGTTTGAAGCTCTTAAAATTAAATTTAATTATTAGGTAATGAGATATGTTCATATCCGCAGCATAATAGGTCTATTATAAAATTTTGTTTTACATGATTTTTAATATATTTTATTTTTTAAAAGATGTATTGAGATAAAAAAAGATGTTTTTAGTGTCATATAAGCAATTAAAATTCTTGTTTTTTAACTGATGTGAAATAATGGCTTCATTAGAGCCCCTAAACAAGGAGCTCGAGTAGAGCACATGAATTGTTTTCCTAGACAGCGCTAAATGATGAGGTGCATCTATATTCATAGCATAATAAACCTATCACGAGGTATTGTTTCACGTGATTTTTTGTGAGTTTTATTATTTAAAAAGCACCTCTTAATAAAAAAAATATTCTTAATGTTATATAAATAAAACAGATATTCTTAATGCTGTATAACTTATGTCATCAAAGACACCTCTTTTACTGTGAAGTGTCTTGTAAATGGCAAAACTTTTTGAAAGCCACGTGGAATAATATTTCATGGTGGAACTACCATGATGGGAATATAAACACACCTCATTACAGGGACTAAGAACTTGTTAAAGGGTTATTGATTTGAATTCTAAATAAAACTTAATTGCTAAAAATAATAATAAAGAACTTATTTGCTATTATAATTCAATTTGAAATTAAAATTAAAAACAATATCTCAAAAGTACCATTAGCAACACAACAAACTTTATTTATTAAAAATAAAAACCTCCACGATCTCTTTTCCTCTCTTCTTTCCAACCCCACACCATCTCACCGTCTCTTGTAACACTATCAATGTTTAATACAACCCAACCTATTCCGAGCCATCTCTAGCCCTATTTTGAATGCCCACAACTTAGCTTGGATGGCGCTGGAACACCCCACTCTTATTGTGAAGCCACCGTAAAACGTCCCGTGCAATCTTAAATCTACCACCCGCTCCGATAAGTCCTGAGTTGCCCTTGTTAGTACCATTAGTGTTTAATTTAACCCGATCTTCTTTGGGTAGAGACGAAAAAAATATATCTGATTACTTGAGAGGCAGATTGTAATTGCCAATTCTTTTTTCCAAGCATATTTGATCCCACCAACACACTAGATGACCTGTGTATGATGATTAAAACTAACACTAACTGCGGGATAGAGAGTTGAAGAAGGCCTCTTCTTTTCTCGATAACGAAAGGAAACAGCTTCCCTACTTTAAAAGGAATGGTCCCAATCTTGGCCGCTGAAATTAACTAAAACGGATGCTCGAACTATACTAGAAAATTAGCATAAAATTGATAAAAATATTATGAGGATAATAGTTAAAAATAGTAAATATAAGGGTTTTTATAACCAAGATTTTTTTTAATAAAAAAATATTTTAAGAATGAAATAGTTAAGATTGTTAATTATTTATTTTCATGTATATTTTTGATAATATAATTAAATTTAATCATGTTAATTTATATTGTATTTAAAATATAAAAATTATAATAAATTTTCAACTAAATTCAAATTAGATATTAAATTGGTTACAAGAGTGCACCAATTTTGAACCCATATAATCCTTTAAATTTGCCCTGAAGTCCTGATGCAAGGGAAGGTAAGAAACCATTGGAAAGGGCGCGCCCGTCGCGCCCTGAAAAACAAAGGGGGTTAAACCGGTGCGTTTTGACTGCTCCACGGGACCCGATTTGCAAGAAGATAGACCTTATCCAAGAAATCAAGGATCCAAACATTTTATTGTATTGTGCAAAAAATAGAAAGGAGACACGTCGAATGCCAGTTCTCCACTCACCGACTCCGTTCACCATGGACAAACTGGCTCCATTTCACCATAGCCCGCCTCTACTGCAAAACCACAAGCCAAAACCAATTAGAACCCATTCAACACCATCTCTTTCTGTTGCTCTCACAACAACCTCGCCCCTTGAAACTACACTTAGGCCTACACATGTACCGAATCCTGGCTCTTTAAATGGCTTCACTGCTGATAGCAAGACTTTGGACTCTGTTAAAGCAATGCATGCCCAGATGATAAAAAAGGGTAACAAATGGAATTCAGATTCTATGGCGAAGCATTTGATCACTTCTTATTTAGAACTTGGCGATTGCAAGTCAGCTGCAGTGGTTTTTTTTGTGGGTTTGGCGCGGAACTATGTTATGTGGAATAATTTCTTGGAGGAGTTCAAGAGCTTTGGTGGTGATCCAAGTGAAGTTCTCGAGGTCTTTAAAGAATTGCATTGTGAAGGAGTGGTGTTTGATAGTAGAGTGATTAGTGTGGTTTTGAAGATTTGCGCTAGTGTGATGAATTTATGGCTTGGTTTGGAAGTTCATGCTAGTTTGATCAAGAGGGGTTTTGAATTAGATGTGTATGTGAAGTGTGCACTAATGAATTTTTATGGGAGGTGCTGGTGTGTGGAAAGTGCTAATCAAGTGTTTCATGAACCCCCCAATTTAGATGATCTCTTGTGGAACGAGGCAATCATGGTCAACTTGAAGAATGAGAGATTTGTTAAGGCTCTAGAATTGTTTAGAGAGATGCAGTTCTTGACTAGTAAAGTTAATGCTACTACAGTTTTGAAGATTCTGCAAGCTTGTAGCAAGAAGGGGGCCCTCAATGAAGGGAAGCAGATTCACGGGTATGTGTTAAAGCTTGCTATGGAATCAAATTTGTCGATATGCAATTCTTTGATTATCATGTACTCTAGGAATGGAAAAATCATACTAGCTAGTAGGGTTTTTGGTTCAATGAAAGATCATAGTTTGTCCTCATGGAATTCAATTATCTCAAGTTATACTACACTTGGTTACTTGAACGATGCTTGGAATCTTTTCTGTAAAATGGAAAGGTCAGGCACAAAACCAGACATAATAACCTGGAATAGCATATTGTCAGGCAATGCTATAGTTAGTTCATATAAAGAAGTCCTCATAATTTTGCGGAGGATGCAAGCTGCGGGTTTTAGGCCAAATCCTCGCTCCATCACTAGCGTTCTTCAAGCTGTCATTGAACCGGGGCTCCTGAATTTCGGCAAAGAAATACATGCTTATGTGATAAGAAATGGGCTTGACTATGATGCATACGTGGGAACTTCATTGTTAGACATGTATGTGAAGAACGACTGCCTCACCAGTGCTCAAGCGATTTTTGATAATATGAAAAACAAGAATATTGTTGCTTGGAATTCATTAATATCAGGGTATTCGTTCAAGGGACATTTTGACAACGCAAAAAGATTGTTGAATCGCATGAAAGAGGAAGGAATTAAACCAGATCTAATTTCATGGAACAGCCTGGTTGCCGGGTATTCAATGCGTGGCCACACTAAGGAAGCTTTAGCTTTGATTCATGATATCAAAATTTCTGGATTGACACCAAATGTGGTTTCATGGACTGCTCTCATATCAGGCTGTTCACAGAATGGTAACTACTCGGAATCTATTGAGGCTTTTGTCCAAATGCAAGAAGAAGGTATTAAGCCAAACTCTGCCACTATATCCAGCTTACTTAGGACTTGTGGGGGCCTATCCTTGTTACAGAAGGGTAAAGAAATTCACTGCCTAAGTATTAGAAAAGGCTTCATTGAAGATTTATATGTAGCTACAGCACTCATTGACACGTACAGTAAGTCAGGCGATTTAGAAAGTGCTCATAAAGTTTTCAGGAGTGCAGAGAAGACGTTAGCATCTTGGAATTGCATGATTATGGGATTTGCCATTAATGGCTGTGGAAGAGAGGTGATTGCACTCCTTGATGGAATGAAAAGAGCTGGTATCTTGCCAGATGCTATAACCTTCACAGCTCTACTCTCTGGTTGCAAGAACTCTGGTTTAGTTGAAGAGGGATGGAAATGCTTTGATATGATGAGCAACGACTATGGTATAAAACCAACCATTGAGCATTATTCTTGCATGGCAGATCTTCTTGGAAGAGCTGGCTACCTTGATGAAGCTTGGGACTTCATTCAAACAATGCCAATAAAGCCAGATGCTAGTGTTTGGGGTGCCATGCTTGGATCTTGCCGAATCCATGGAAACATTGAGCTTGCAGAGATTGCAGCGAAGGAAATTTTCAAGTTAGAACCATATAATTCTGCTAATTACGTTCTGATGTTGAGCTTATATGCCATGTCAAACAGATGGGAGGATGTTGACCGTATTAAAGATCTCATGGATATCAGGGGTATTAAGCCCAGGCAAGTATGGAGCTGGATTCAAATTGATCAAAGAGCTCATCTGTTCTCTGCTGGAGGAATACCCCATCAAGATGAAGGAGAGATATACTATGAGTTGTATCAGTTGGTCTCTGAACTGAAGAAATTTGGATATTTGCCGGATGTAAACTGCGTATACCAGAACATTGAAGAGGAAGAAAAGGTGAAGATGCTCCTAAGTCACACTGAGAAACTTGCAATTACTTATGGACTAATCAAAACAACAAGTAGCGCACCAATCAGAGTGATCAAGAACACAAGAATTTGTTCTGATTGTCACACAGCAGCAAAACTCATTTCCCTTGTTCGCAGTAGAGAGATTTTCCTCAGGGATGGTGTTCGGTTTCACCATTTTAAGGCAGGGAAGTGTTCTTGCAACGACTACTGGTAACAATACTGGTCATTCATTGTTCAAGAGTCTACCCCATTACTCTGTGTACAGCCTTCTCAAATAATGGGATACATCAAAACAAATGTTTGACGTATAGCGGTCCAGGAATACTCGGGTCTAGCTTCAACAGCATCAAGCTCGGGTGAATGTAGAACCAATAGAGACCGGAGGAGCAAGCAAATGTAAATTTTGTAATATGAACTGTTGAGTTTTTGTAAGGGTCTTTTTTCTATATATAGAACTGTTATTTACAAAATCTTACTGCATAATGAATTACAATGCTAGCTTCTACTTGTTTCACGGAGTGCCGTGATGCCTAGCAAAATTAAGTGCCTATTAAAAACGTTGACGAGGGAGAGTTTAGGATGCAGGTTGGTTTGGTCTTCTCAAAAAACTGAAGCTGGGTATTGATCGTCTTTGCTTGGATATATGGATGGACCTGAAATGCCCTTTATCTTCTTGGTTAACCGATCCCACCCTGACGACACTTGAAAAGATTCAAATGGAAAGCTTCAAAATACGGTATATGAGGCCAAAAATCGTGTCAGAGGTCTTCCTGAGACTGCTAGTTGCTTCCATAAGTGAGATACCTTGGTTTCTATCCAGTTGGCCCTTTCTTTTTGTGCGGTCTGAGCTTTTCGGACTTTGAGCTATCCTAGTCTATAAATCACGAAAAAAAAGAGAGGAAAATCAGCACTTTCTTGCACTCAAAAGCTGCTGCCACAATAAGCTCCACATAAAATAGCAGCAAGGATTGTTCTGGCTGGATGTAAGGGAGATAGTAGGGTGTCAATATTGCGCTTTAAGCAAAACAAAATGCTGAAAAAAGAAGAAACAACAGCTGCTAACTGCTACTTCAAGTTCTTCCCTATCATAACATCCTACACTGCGAGCGGCAACTACAAAATAAAACCCTATCCAAAAGGAACCAACTGTGTCTTACAGGTGTATTTACAGATATGACCAGCAGCAATTTACATACCACCATTCATAAAGTAAAAACAACATTGAAGAACAACTGATCCTTTCCCACTCATCGGATGTTTAAGGAAACTTGACTATAAACCTAAACACTAAACAGGGGAAAGCCCCATTTCAATGTTAAGGAATAATGCAAAGAGAACAACGGCAGAACCATTGCATTCAAAACTTCTGCGAGCAGGACGTACTCCAACCAATTTCTACAAAGCTTCGGGAAACTAGATCAGTCAAACAGCGTAACTTTTACTTATCAATCTCTCATCGCACCTCCAGGACCTTACTACTCAGAATTGATTGACAGGTTCAACCCGGTCCTGCACAGCCATCCTCTCAGAGACATCAGCCAGAGATTTGAGATTGCACCTTATAAGGGCCTTGACAAAGTAACATGTCTCATCCGTGGTATTCCCATCAGGCACATCTACAACGAATGATTCTATGACTAAAGTTCCAGGCCTCCCATCAATAAACTCCGGGTGGACAGTCATAATTGATGAGTAGTTCTGCAAAATAAACCAAGGGGTGGAGATCAGATGGAGGAAGATTCCGGAATGCTTTTAGCGAAAGGCATCATTTTTTTTAGCCCAGAGACTGAATATTCAACCAAGCATCCAACTACAAAAGATTATAGTTAGTGGCAGATTCCAAATGTCTTTTCATCATGGGGGCATGCATGCACTTAGTCAGCGAATATATATCAAAGTAACGGTTCATTCCATATCACAAATGAAAAGCGGTTTGTCTATTTGTACCAAAATATATTTCCTCTGATTTTGAAAAGCCACAATCCCCAGAAATATTCTCTATTTAGTTTTCAGCATCATTCAACAAAAAAGGTTCCATTTTCTCATCCTTCAAACATATTGAGTGCGACAAATTCACAAATAATTTGGACACTAAAGTAAAGGGATCAAGAGGAGGAGAAACTTTAGCTCCCACATGCTTCTGTGATGCACAGCAGCTCTAAGAGACTTGTGATATCACGGCTCTAAAACAAAGTTACCTACAAAGCAAATCAATGGAGAAAAAACTAGAACATACCCAACCCATCAGAAGAGGTTCCTTTGGCCACACAAGTAACATGTGAACGAAAGAGCAGATATGGAGAAAAAAGAGACACAATACAATGGCAACAAACATAGCACACGAACAGAAGAAAATATATCGTGCAATTGGCATTTCCTAGAACTAGGTATTATGGTCCATGACCTATACTCGAAATATAATTCCAATCTTTGTCAAAACAGCAGAACTCTTCATCACATACGAAAAAAACACAGCAATACATACAGAGATGAAGAAGTGATTACATCGAGACTCATCCACTTTTCAGTAGCTTATCACACAATTCCATCCATCCAGGCCACAATATTTAACATGCCATAACATAGTGATCCCACATGTCAATTTAATATAAGCACAGAAACACAGTTGAAGGTATTTAAATCTATAACATAACAAGAAACAACAACAGCTTATAGTACAAGGCTAACAAGAAAAGAAATTTATTTATTTATACCTTGAGCCTGTGATCACCACCAACAATCTGGACTCCAAGAATGTGCTCCTCGTCATCAAGAAGCTCAAGCCTCTCAGTGCTAGTAGTTGCAGGAAGTCCAGATTTAACATTCACCTCTCTAACACTTCCAATCCCAAGCTCTCCGTTCATAACACACCTGCTCACAAATGGCTTGTACCTCTGCGGCTGATCAAATCGCCTCACCAGTGACCAAACCTGATCCAATTATGTACAAAATCAAATCAGAATTTCTCTTGATAAAAATTCGCTTATGCGTGCAGAATTTATCTTTTATATTTGGCTTATTACAAATGAAAGAGAAAAACAAATACTGACAGAGAGAATCCCATTAAGAGGAAGGGCAAAATCAGCCGAAATCAAGCAAAATTTCACAGATATGACACGGAAGAACACAGTCAAAACACCTTTAAACAAATCAGCGGATATAAAATCAATGAAAAGATTAAAAAAAAGGGTAAAAAGAAAAACTTACAAGGTGTGCAGGAGCTCTGATGTGCTTAACAAGAGCAGAAGTGCACTGGTTCTCTCTAGGCTCATGTCTATGGTGTCTCCGTACGTATTGAGCCTCTGTTGCACTGTACGCATCACTGCCGTTCATTTTTTTTTTTTTTATGATGATGATGAGTACAGCTTGTATTGTTTCTCTCTTCTCTTTGCCTGAAAAAGGAAACCTGATGCTTCCTGGAGATAAGCTTTGAAAGAGGAGAGGAAAGAATGGGAGATTTGGTGGTGCTTGAAGCAAAAGAACAAGAATAATAATCACCTTACTTGGTTTTCTTTATACTTAGCATTCTGTCAATAAAGTCCACGAATCAATCCACCGACAATCTCCATTCTTTATCGTTTTCAAATTAAAAGGCCCAACCAGAGCTACGGGCCTATTTACTCCATTATATAAGGTGCTCCTATATAATAATACTAAAAAAAGGAAATGTTGCAGGGGGCGGTGCATGATGTTTTTTTTAGTGTTTTTTTACTTAGAAAAAATTAAGATATTTTTTTTATATTAATATATTAAAATTATTTAAAAAATAAAAAATATATTCATCTAATATTTTTAGGATAAATATACTTTGAAAAAATATTTAAGAGTAAACTTACATATTTAAGAAAAATAAAAAATAAAAAATATTTTAATATTTTTTAAAAAATAAATACTTTAAGAAATAATGTATTTCTAAAGTCTGCGATTACTATATTTCTGGACACTGCTAAGGTGTGCGGTGACAGTCCATTGCTATGTTGTTTATTGAATATTGGATGAGTTTTTTTAATATATTGTTTTTTGCAGGTGGGAGGTGCTTTGCGTGTCATGTGAGCCTCACTAAGCTAGTGGGTTTACTTTAAAGTCAAACTATTATGTGGAGTGCAGGAGATGTCAGTGATCACGATGTCTTTTATTTGCCGTTTTATTTCTGTTGAAAATCTTGATTTAATTACTATCATGATGGAGTAAATTATAAATTAGTTCATTTCGATTAATAATTCTTGCTCGAAAAAATTATTTAAAAATTTAAAAAACATATCAATTTAATTATTTTTTAAAAGATAAATACATTGACTCCAAGTATTTGTTTAAGATTGTGGTATAAAAGGATGTTTATTAAAATTTAATTTATTTATTTAATTTTTTTAATAATTCTGATATGTCAATGTTGAAATTAATTTTTTAAAAAATAAAAAATAATTTCAATATGTATTTACTCATTAAGTCTATAATCCTAGTCATTTGATGAAAAACAACAAAACTAGATAACAAATTGAAACTCGTGCTTTAATAAATTAAATATTAAAGAATAAAATTTTAAAAACAAAACCTAATATATAAAATTAATAAAAAAATCAATTATAAACAAAAAAACAACATGAGTTTACTTGGGTTAACCTGTCAAATCTATATGTCAGGTTATAGGATCAAGATAGCCTAATAAAAAAATAATAAAAATCATAAAATCCAGTTAAAAAAAACCATTATCAAATTATAAGATGAAAAAAACTATTAAAAAAATTGATATCAACCCTTATTAGCTTGTAAAACACATGCTATGAGCTATTTAATTGGATGCATTGAATATATATAAAAAATGATGAATATAAATTCTTAACATGTCAAATATTAAGATATAAATTAAAATAAAAAAATACAAAAGGATCATAAATAAAATAAAGTAACAAAAGGGGAAGGAAAAAAAAAAGAAGGGTGAGCCTATATATATTGATCTGCTAAATTCATGAATCATGTTATAAAATTAAAATAATTTTATAAAAAATAATAAAGAAACCATGAAGTCTATATTTTTAAAATATCAACGCGAACTAATGAGATTAAAAAAAAACAACTTCATAAAAAATTAAAAAGTCATGTTAGCTCATAAAACTCATGACATGTGCTATTTAATTATAAGCATTAAACTTAAAAAAATCATGAATCCCAACCTTAAAAAATATGATGCATGAAATTAAAGAGAAAAAACATTCAATCACAAAAAAAAAATAATTAAATTTGAAAAAAAATAAAAGGATGAATGATTCTAGATTGAAGGGCTAAAATGAAAAGAAAAATTAATTTTATAGAAAAAAAGTAAAAGAAGAAACCACTTAAAAAATAAGAACTAAATTTAAAAATAAAATAAAGTAGATATTCTAAATAAAAAATAAAGAAAAAAACATCTAATAACATAATAAAAAATAATTTTTCATCGTTACACGATATCACATTCATCATCAAACCATGATGAAACCCCTTCACATACATTATATATTTTTAAAAATTTTAATTTTTAATTGATATAAAATACCAATTCACTGATATGCCAATAATATAAAAACCAGCATGAAAATCAAGGATAATTCAGTAATGTAATCGTTTGAAATCTAAATTTTATCGGATATTAGTCTAATCTCGTGTGCTCGTGTATATATATACATATAAAAATCCCCAAACACATCTTGTTTCTCGCCGGAAGCATTCAACCACTGCTTTTGTCAGCTAGATCCACCATCCACGCACCTTTCCTCGCCTTGATTCTTCTATCAAAATGATTGGAAACATAATTAAATTCTGCACATGCTAACCTCGTGCTAATACATTCCTTTTCAAAGTCGGTTGTATTTTTTCTCTTTTACATAAATATAGAATCAATAATATGAAAAATGCAATGAATGAAGTCTCCAGGATCAAGGGCTAGTCGTCAACAGCCACGACTTCAGATTTGCCCAATAATTCTTCAAGAAAAAACAAGCGCTTTTTTCTTCTTCTTTTTTTTTATTCCGTGAAAGTGAAACAGTGCATCATGCCAATCTTCCTTCTCTGGTCCTGTTTGCTTGCACATTCATATGATTCAACAACCCCACTGCCATTTTCTCTTCACGCGGCGCCAAAACTTTAACGCTGAACTGTCAATCGCTCCTCGTTCTAGCCTGTTCATGACTGGATAAAAGGCTCAGAGAAGACCACATCCACACAGGAAAGTTGTCGCGCACCGGTAAACTGATCTTCTATAGTTTAATTTGTTGATTTTAATTACTGGACCACCTTTTATCTGTCAGACAACACTTCTGGCATTTTCTAGATTCCATCCATGAAAATCAACCAGCATCCACACGAGTCATTCTGATAAATTTTCCATGTATATTTCAAGGTTTTTCAACACCCTAATCGGATGCAAGGAAACCCAAAGCTTTCGTCCATGCCAAATGCATCGCAGATGGAACCTTACTGGAAAAAAAAAAGAAGAAAATAAAAAAAAACCACATAAACAATTACAAATACTATATCAATTCTTTTTAATTTTTTATTAATTGACTAGTCAATAACATACGTCAACAATAGTGAAAAGAAAAGAGAGTGAAAAGGAACCAAGGGCGGCGGAAGAAGCTTGTATTCATTGCATTTGGGTTTAAGTTCTCATGTGTATGTTTGTGATTTTTACATGTTTATTGAATTTTTAGGGTATTTAGTTAATTATCAAATTAATTATGGTACACACAAATTTACTCGGATATCCATATAAATAAAAATATAAAAAGAAAATTTTAAAATAAAAATTACAAGTATCGCGTGATCCCGAATGTATCTTTTAAATACAAGTATGAAAGGAAACGAGACTTTTATTTCCTTTTATTTTTTTACTTTTTTTTATATATGTACACACATTGTCGTTTATATTAAATCATCTTTTTATCTAATAAAGCTGCAGGAGTTTATATTAAATCATCTTTTTATCTAATAAAGCTACCTTGCAGGCATGTTATACATGTGAATCTTCAAGTACGGTGAAGTTTCTCATAAAATTAATTTTTTAAAGTATATTTTATTTATAAATATATTAAAATATTTTTTAAAAAATAATTTTAATATTAACACATTAAAATAATTTCAATTTATTTTTAAAAAATAAAAAATATTTTTTAAATATAAAAATAAATATTTATTTAATAAATTACAATAACCACATTTTGACTGATCACATGCTAGTACCGATCCAAATTGAAGTACACAAAGTACATCATTTAAAATTTCCTTAAAAAATTAAGTCTCGTTACCTCCTAAAGTTTGATATATTATACACGAAATACAAAACCTAGTTATTGGTATTTATCCTTTTTCTATTGCAAAACAAAGGTATGATTCCGGATTATCGAAAAAAGTAACTATAATGATTTTTAACATTTTAAGCGAGGGGAATCAATGGAGATGAGATATAACTTTCTTTTTAATGATATTTAGCCCTCCAACGCCACATTTTGTAAGAATTTATTTATTTACTGGGTTTATCTTAATTTGTGAGCCAAATAAAAAAAATTGATGTATTTAATCCATACAAAATATAAAATTATTATATTTTAGAGTAAGATAAGGCTTTCCTGTAAAAATTTTATTGTCTATGCTATGTAACCAAAAAGAAAAAAAATGTTAATCTTGGATTGTTTTTAAGGATTTTAAATAAGAGGGTAATTTTGATGACACCTTATGATTACTTATTTTCTCGTAGAAAGTTTTCTTGATTCTCTCTCTCGTTGAGTTGATCTAAGTTCTCTCTCTCATTAAGTTGATCTAAATTGTTGAATCATATAAATTATATACGTGTAAATTATATATTTGTTTGTATATAGTTGATTATGTTTGTTTTTTATATTTCTCTACTTGTCAACTGATTTGAGATTTTAAAGTTGTTTTTATTATAAATCAACATTAGAACTTACTTAGTTATTTGTTTGTTTTCACAATAAAAACAAAAATAACATTGGTATCTAAGTTTAATATAAAAAAACTTAATAGTGGGAAAAACTTTAGTATGTAAGGTATTAAGCTGTGCTCCTTACTAGTTTAAAAAAGTTTATTTGCCTCGAAGAATTGATAACAGGGAGAAACATAATCTTATATTTCCATGTGTACTGTTGTGTGATTAATTATTCTTGTATTTTATATTTCACTATTGTTATTTGGTTTGAGGTTTTAGAATTGTTTTCACTACCCTACTCAATCTCCTAAATGAATCATGTTATGTTTGGTTGTTTAGTTTGATGTAATCAATTATTTTAAGTGATGGTTAATTATATTTATATTTAATTGTATAATTTTTAAATTAGAGTAAACAAGTTATTACAATTGCGATGAATTCTTTCAATATATTTGTTTGTTTTTCAACTAAAGCACATGAATTTCTTTCTCTCCTTCCTTTTGTTTTCTGGATGATTTTTCTATATTATTCTCAATCATTTGATCAATTACACTTTTTTTCAAGGTCCCCGAATTTCTATGTTTGAAAGTGAGGACAGTGTTGAGAACTTGCACACCAGGCAAAATGAATGATGAATGATAGCTTAATATATAGCTGAGAACATGACGGTGGATAAATAAATTAGGAGGGAGGGAGCACTAAAGATATAAATGTAAATGAAGCACGCTCAGCTTGAAACATCAAGATATCCTTCCATTTACATCAACCAAATAATAATTTCCAATGACTTCTCCGGCAATGTACTTTATTTTTATGTTTTAAAATGTTATTAAAAAAATTGAATTTTTATTTTATTTTATTTATTTTAAATTAATAATTTTTAAATATTTTCAGAAAATTTTAAAATGTTAATATTAAAAATAAAACATATTTTAATTTGTTTTTAAATAAAAATATTTTAAAAAATAACTACAACCAAACAAATACATATATCCACGTGTTCATTCGGAGCTGCCCAGTTGCCTAGCAGCAGGGGCGCCTTTTTAATGACACTCCACGCTTCCATTACATTTTTATCTCTGCAGTTTGATCCCAGCCAATCAATTAGCTACAAAGAGAAGCTGGAAGGGTCCCAATACTTTCAACTCAAAGGTGCTGACTGCTGCGCCCAGCCCGTCCTTCATGGGCGGGGCAAAAATTGTTCTTCAGAATACATGGAGCAAATCTATTGGCTAATCGTAAGAATTTAGGAGGACAAAGTCATGATAAAATAGCATTCAATTTCCCCACTAGAAAAGACCCACGTGGCAGGTATTCTATTGGACGATCCAGACATGTAGTGCCCCGACGCTATGATCGAATCGGCGACCATGGAAGATTGGAAGTGTTCACCTTTTCATCGTAGGAATATATTCTCCTTGCTATTTATGCCCTTCGCCCTGGAGGATTTAGCAGCCAATGAGTCACCGACAGCACTTCCTCTGATCCTTTTTATGTGATGTCTCATCAAGTAAAAGCTACTTCATGACTGAAAAAGCACAAGTACATGCTAACTTACCAGGAGCCGTCGCTTCCTAAGAATTATTATTTTTTATATATTATTTTATCAAGATGACGTTATAAATAAATTTTAAAAAATAAAAAATTATTTTTTTAATATATTCTTTTCAATGAAAAATACATTAAAAATTAACCTAAAACACAAACACTAGTTAAATCTAACATTGTTTATGGAGCAACGCAGATTTGATCGAGGAGGTTGTAAAAAATTAACTACTTTTTATCAGAAACAACGTATTCCAATTGCATAATGTTGTAGTTTGTTGTATGATTTTGATATAATTTCTCGGTGCGGTCTTCGTATAATTGTGAAGATTTTCTTCTTCTTAATTTTTAAGCTCGGGAATCGAGTCTGAAAGCGAGAGGGATGAGACTTTATGGAACGGCAAAATTACTGCTCCTGTATCGAGGCTAAGGACGTGTGACTAGAGAAGGGAAGCAAGTTTGTACTTCCTGCTTTATGTTTTTTCTAGTCATAATTAAAATTTATAATATCTTATGAATAACGAAGGCATAATAAAACGTAATTCTTGAGATCGAAAATTTATAAACAAACATTAATACTGCAAAAGAGTGTGAAAATCGAATGTTTATTTATGATATAAATCAATTTATGCTCGTAAAGTTTATTCTAAGACCAAGTTGAATTTAATTACTGTGCTTTTCCAGCCATTAACTATAAAACTAAAATACACGGGATTTCACTACAGTAATCCACCATGAATATCTCACTACGCACTTTCCTCCTATGTTGTTTTTTCTGGGATGCAAGGAAAGGTGGGATTATTTGTCTTCTAAAAAGTAATATTCACATGTAAATTCTTACAGCATCGAACATTTTTATTATAAAAAAATAATTATATTATTTTAATAATTTTTATTTTTAAACAAAAATAAAACATCAATTTAAACTAAATGATTTATATCAATTATTAAGAATTTCAATCAATAATGTTCTGATAGTTAATTATTAAAAACTAAACATACTGATATAATATTTAATGTAATTCGACAAATAATATGCTACCATATAAGTAACAATATCCTAACATATACATGTATTTTAAGCTATTGATTTACTTATAAATCAAAAAAATAAATAAAAATAGGTGCATTGAGTTTTAACTTGAATAATAATAAGAATATAATATTACTAGCATTGTTAGAAAGTATTACTTAATTGTATTACAAACAATTACGTTGTACTTGTCATAGATGTTTAGAATCCTTAAAAAAAAAATCTTATAACTATGGTTAAAGGTAGCAAGTGAAGCTAAAAAAAGGTGGCTTGCTAAAACGAGACTAACTCGGTCCTTTTCATAAAATTATGAAGTGGAAGTAACAAATGTAATACGAGAATACATTACACCACCCAATGTTTTTAATTCTCCAAATAACGATGATTATTGGAATAATTAAATGCAGGTCATCAACTGTTATTTCCTTCCTCACTTGTTGGAAATTAATTAATTAGAGGTCCATTCTTGTTAAATTCCAGTCACAAATTGCCAAATTAAACACCAAAATATATCCAAACAATAAACTAATAGTTAAAACAAATTGAAATATATACGGTGCACTGTTTTTGGATAGCTTAATGGAGTCGTACGGGCTCATCCTTGCCGGACTTGCTAGAACTAGTTCATCCAGGTACCGTGTGGATAAAACCTTGTTTATGCATGGCCATTTTAGTCATGATAACAATTAATTTCAGCACGGAGGATAAGGGGACATTCTTCTTTATTCTAAAAAAAATGGACAATAATTTGCGAAGAAATTATGAAGAGGGACACATCTGGGGAGGTGGTGAGTTGTAGAAGCTTATCCTTTATGTCCAAAACCCTACTGCATCAAAAATTCTGGACCCCTCCTGCTACAAAAGAGACGAGACTTTATAGCATCTAGTGAAGTTACCTCGGGGAGTGGATCGTGCTAATGTGTCAATTTATGAAAGGCTACATTGAAAACTTGTATAAAAATGACTGAAAGTAGAGAGGACCCAGATTTGGATTCTTTAATTTAAACCGATCCAGTTGGGTAATTGGCTATTAAGATATAGCCAGCTTGTTAATTACTGATAACCTTAAATTTAATAGGTTTTAAAAACTTCTTGAAAGCCAAAAAAAAACTATGGTGCATGGAAAAAATAAAATAAAATAAAATAAAATTATAGGCTCAATTTTTTTTAAAAAAACTAGTTTTTATATGCTCAGTCTAAGAAAAAAAACCCTAAAAATCATGAATTCAGCCTAAAAAAGTTCAACTCTCATTAGTTTAATTTTAAAAAATAATTTTTACGGGCTCAACACATAAGAAGAGTTTATCTTTCATAAATCCAGCATAGAAAATTAACTCATAAATAATAAAATAAGTATCTTGATTAGATTTTTTATATAAAAAAATCAAGAATGCACTTCTCCCATGATAGTACTCTTTTACACACACACGCACATAGAGGATAAGGTCTCGATCGCTCTCTCCGTAACAAAGACAAGGTCTTGAATTTGAATTACACAAAAACAAACTCAAGGGGCAATGTCGTAGATGATTGAGAATCGTAAATGGTGCAACGCCATGTATAAAACTATGCTTTAAAAAGCTAGTCAAAAGGTGTCAGACAATAGAGAAAGCATAATGCACAGAGACATGGGTGAGATAAGGGACATGAAAGGAGACTTGACGGAACACGCGTTCGCCGGCCTAATCCAGTTGCTGACTTACAACTGGCATGCTATTTAGTGTACTGATAACTGAATATTTTATTCAACAAAAAGAATAGGGAGTACGAGTTACTGCCAGCTACTTCTAATCTTGCACACCGTACTGACACGACAAAATAAAAATGTTTTCTCTTATATATTTTGAGTTAAGAGAGATCAAAATCTCTTTTGCATCGACAAAATAAATAAATTAAAAAAAAAATCAAAGTTGAAGGATAAATTAGTGTAACCTAAGATTTATGTTACTGCCATAGCGATCTGATAATACTAACCCTAGCTCAAAAATCTTTTAATAACATAAATTTTTTTATAAATTATATGGAGGTTAGATTAATTATTATTCTTTGTCATTTTATATTAATTTTATTTTAAATTTAAAAATTACTCGAGATTTTTTTTTAATTAACATGTTAACACCCCACCACTATATGAACGATCCTCGTGCTATTTAGCTGGCATGTGCAGGAATATACAGCAATTAAACATAATTTTTCAAAGTGGTATTAAAAAGATTTGGGTTTTTTCAATCTGATAAAACAGTATATGGTACAAGATTCACGATAATTTGACATTAATAATTATTTTTTCCCTTTCTTATCTTTATTCTTGCCTAGAATTCTATGCTAATCCTTTAAAAATTTAAGGACAATTTTTAATTTGTTGATTATTCAAATTAAATTTTATATTATTATTATGATTTGGTCCCTCAAAGTTCACTTCATTTGATTCGAGAAATGCAGTGGGGAATGTGGATTGTGCTCGGCAGATGGTACTCCTCTCACAGATGCCATGCCACAACAACGAAGATAGCTCATTACTGCACGCTGATTTCAGCAAACTTTTTAGGTGAAGAATTGTGGGTATTTTACCATTCTAATGCTAACCTTTTAGTTTAGGAAGAATAACTTGATTTAGAAAAGCTTTTAAGAAATAACACGATCTGAACACAATTTTTTTTTTGGATATTAATTTTGTACACGATCATTATTTCATTATTTAATCAAAATCAAAAAGTATTTCTCAAGCAAAATAATTAATCTTAACAAAAATCAACCCAAAACTTTATAAAAATACAATAATTAAAAAATAAAATTTAAGATCTAGTAATCAAGAAAAAAATGAGATAAGTTGATATAGAAAAAGTAAAAAATTAAGAAAAAAGAAAAAAGAAATCATCAGAAATACACCATGACTTCGTTTTTGTTAGTATATAGAATAATGATATTTGACTTCGCTGCATACTTGAGTTTTTTTTTTTTTTGGCGAGATATCAGCTTGTTGGGTCATTTAAATATTGCAATGGAATAATAAGAACTTTCCTCTTCCCTTCCCTGCCCAAATCCCTTTACACGTGATAATATCTAACAAAGAGTGCGTGAATTTAAAATAAAATAAAATTATTTTCAATTAAAAAATACTGTACAAAACATATTAGCAAAAATACTTACTCCAATCAAAATAAAGTCGAGGCTACTTGGGTTTGAACCCTGACGTGTATGCTTGTTATTCTCGCAATACTTTACATGTCTATTGAATTTGCAGAGTATTCAATGGGTCATAAAAATTAATTATAGTACGCACAAGTTGACCCGGACATCCCATACAAATAAAAAAAAAATCAGGCTACCTAGCAAAATGGAGTGAAAAAAGAAAAAAAACAATCGGGCTTCTACTAAGACTTTATTCTTCTACAGACTCCTGGGCTTACAAGTTTTATGGCCCGGTGTAATATGCTATAAGAAATAGCCCAAACCGGGACTGTAAAGCCAAGTCCAACAAAGCTTCCAAGACCCAGAAAAATCGGTTTCATGGCAGTCAGTTCTTACACCAGAATTAATGATGCTGCCGTGGCTCCGATCAAATAAATTGTTAAATTGCCATTTTTTAAGGACAAATATATAACCCTTCTGTTAATCTCTGTTCTCATTTCATCGTTAAACTTTGATGGTTTACCAAAACCCTCCTTTTATTTTTTGATATTTTAAATTGAAAATCTTCTCAAATATTAATAAAAACTCGTTTTATTTTCTAAATTAAATTCAAGTTTTTTAGGTAGTAAAGTGCCTTTTATTTTATTTTATGTAGTTTTAAAATTAAATAAATTGTGAGTACTAGAAACTAAGTTGGAAAGCTTGTGAATTTAATTGGTAAGGAGACTTAAGGGAATTGTATAGATTTATGTAGATAATATTATCGTGATTATCAAAATGTTTTCAAAATTAATTCGTTGTAAGCGTGGTTAAGTGGTATTCGAACGTATAAATTGCATTGGGATCTATGAAAAATTCAACTATAATTACCAAAAAATCGAATTTTTTAGATGAGATTTGACTCTTTGATTTTGTGATAAAATTAAATGAAGACAGATGAAGAGACGGGCATGACTGATCAAATTAGAAGTACAAGTTTTAGATGTGACACGAAATCAACAGTTGAAGTCTTCAAGAGCAAGATTGCCATCAGACCCTGCAAAATCCCACTCCCTGGTATACATGGCACCTAGGAAAAGAAGTTGGACAGGGACCTTCCGGTTAGAGCGCTTACAAGCTGTTGCCACGCGTAGTGATTTCGGTGAAACCCGATGGGGAGAATCTTGGCAAACTGCCAGGAAAGATGGGCCTTTCTGTTTTAAAGCCAGCTGACTTGAATTGGACACGAGCAGCAGCTACTGCTAGCAGGTGCATATATAGGTGCTTTCATTCCACCAGCCACCAGGCCGGCGATGCAATGTGGAAAGTACTGGCAGCGGGTGCCTCATGCCACCGACCATTTGGCGCTAAAGGCAGTTTCACTATTTATTCTACTCAGCGCCTCTTATGTTAAGACAACAATGTCGTGTAGTTGTACGGGGAAAAAGGTTGCCAGTAAAATATTGGCGACTAGTTGAAAAAAGAGAGAGAGAGAGAGAGAGAAGAAGCTCAGAGGACGTCTGCTAGGCAATATAGAAATGGAGTAGGGACATCCTTGGCCATATAAGCTGCCCTCTTGTCATTGAACACGTGAAAAGACTCTTCAATCGATTCCACTTGCAATCTTACATACATATACATTACATATGTATAGGCACAAGCATCTCCATCGATCGGTAGCAAAACAGAATCCCATTTTGAGAGAGATTCAACAAAAGTTTTTATATATTTATATTTAGATATTTGAATGTCAGAAAACAAATAAAACCCACCTGCATTTCAGAGAATCTCTTGTCCAAATTCAATCACACACCATATATTTTTGAGTCACCTCTGTTCACAGGGACAGTACATTTCTTGCTGCAACACAACAAAACACCCTCCCTCCCTCCCTCCCTCTATCTATCTATCTACTATCTGCTAAATAGTCTAATTTGCATTGCAATTTTCACTTTGATCTGTATTTGGAGATGGCCTTCCATATTGCATACTATGAAAGAAGCATGGTCGCATCTGTGCACGGCAAGAAGATAATTTAAGGTAATGGGTATCTTCGAAATGATTCAGTAATTGATTTGTTTTGTTGTTCTTTTATAAGCTATAACTATAATTCTTGAAAACGGAGCTATAATTTTCGTTATGATGAGGTATGTAGTGTATAATTTCGTGCAAGGCATTCCCACGCTTATCCTTACCATGGATGCATTGAAAAATAAGTAGCAAGCCGATTTCGTGATGTTTTTGTTTAATTGCTGTATACGTTGATATTGGCGTGCTTTTATGCAAATTAATGAAGTGTGGTGTTGTACAAACAAACCTTTTTTAGAATAATAATCACGAACAAAATTCTTTTTGATGGTAAACTTCTCACATGCCAGCCAGTTCTAGCTAGGCAGGTGATATTATAGTCTTGTTATCAGAGTTGTCAATTGGATTCTTTTAGCTGTTTGCTTTAATCCCATGAGATATTTGAATATAAAGGCTCGAGAACTGAAAGGAGAAACATTAAAAAAGGGGACAAAAATAACTATACTATTATTTTGAAGAATTAATGTAAAATAAGTACCTTAATTTGTTAGAGTTAAATATATATAAGAAAAAAAAGTTTGCTGAGAGTTATGCTTGGCAGCTGAATCCACCTGGCGCACATGCAAGAGCCTTTGTTTAATGGAAGAGGCTCCCTACTTTCTCAATATTGTGTTATGGCTTGTGATGGAAGTATTGATTCTTCAATTTCTTTCTTTCAATGGATCTTCTTGTAAGAATAATGGTGATTTTATGGAAAGATTCTTCTCAAAGCTATTTTTCGTAAGTTCTCAATCCTTAGACTAAGGATCTATTTAATTTAGAGGTTAAACCACCGTCACCGTCACCGTGGTTGTAGTGGTGTTCAAAACCCAAGAAAGTGGAATCAACTCAAAGCTAGCATTATCATTGATGCCATATTGGCACTTCCGAGCAGAGATTTCAAGGATTTCATATATATATATATATATATATATTCAAACTTGCTTTACCGATCAGAATCCCAGATTCTGTTGCACTCTTAAAGCTTTTAATATCCATGCAATTTCTCATTAGCGTGTATGATCATGTTTTTGAGTTCAAGATGTATTACTTAAATAGAGAATACGGTTGGTTAGATATGGTTAACAAGATTTAACTTGTAGCAGGTACCGAGGACGAACATTTCTAAGCATGGGGGAGGCCAGAAAACCGAAACATAGAAAGAGTCAAGGCATCATCGAGATCAACAACTTCATCTTCGGATGGCAGGTACAAGACGAATTTCTCACCTCGTTTTTTAAATTTTTGTTGTCGGGCAACCTTATGTGATACGGTTTTGAGGGAGGATGCTCTTCACCTAAAGTTATTAGTGAATTGTTTTTGAAAATCTTTGCATGTATTTCTCTCAGAAAAGGTTGGAAATTTAACATTAAGATCTTAAACTCGTTTAAGTGCCCGTTTATTAGTGTGTTAGTGTGGCACGTCAATGTCTAGAAACTTCACTTTATGCTTTTAGAGCGTGTACTGGCACTCTTTTAGATTCAGCTATGGAGTTTACCATTTCGAAAAAGAAAAAAAAAACGGTGGATAGGTCCAGGGCGCTTTCATGCTGATTTTGGTCAAATTGAAAGCAATAAATATTATCATGGAATGTTTGTTTTTATTTTTTAAATGTGTTTTTAAAAAATTTAAATTTAAATTTTATTTTATTTTTTATTTTAAATTAATATTATTTTGATGTTTTTAGATATTCTAAGTGATATGTTAAAAATAATTTAAAAAAAAAATAATTAAAAGATTAGACGCACAAGAAGATGGTCTCGAACGTAACTACATGTCGTGTCTTCACACCAAACCAAATGACTCTTTACACGCGTTGTTTAATTTCAAATATCCAATCGAATCGGTTCAAGAATTCGTGTTATCCTAATGTTCTCGTTGGTAACGATGTGCATTTGTCCTGCCTAACCTTGTTTTATAAAATCCATCACCACCGCTTGAGTTTTTTCCAGGGAATTTGGCGAACTCCAAGATTTAGCTAGATAGGTGGAGAGAGAAGGGGGGAGAGACAGGGAGGGGCATCTTACTAACAAGGGGTTCGCAACTATATCTTCACTTATTAGCATCAGCACTGCGGTGACAACTGTTACAAGTTATGGTGTGCAATTCAATGGCTATTCCTTCCTCTCCAGCAACTGTAGCACAAAAGGATAGGTTCAAAGAACATAATGGCCTTCACCGTTCAAATTCCGGCGAAGATTTCTGCAACCGAGCCACCATGCGGAGATCCTTTTCAGATAACCACCTCTGTTATTCCGTTAACCACGTCCGTGCTGCATCATCACAACCAAAGCTTAAAAGCAGCCGTTCGGGTGGTATCTTCCCTTTTCAGATTTCTAGCTCCATAATCCCAGCATCACTTCGATCATATCTGTTTGACCCTGAGACAAGCAAGGACATGAATATTGCCAAGGATGGAGTTGATGGTTCATTAAAGAAAGATGAGATCATAGTGGACAGTTCAGATGAGGGCAGCGCTGGCACTGAACTAGGAGAGGTAAAGAGAGCGAATTGGGTAGAGCGGATTTACGAGATCAGAAATCATTGGAGGAATAGGCAACAGAAAGAGGACATATATGGAGAAGAAGAGTTATCTGATGCCAACAAAAATGGTGATAGTAATTGCGAGGATGGCTGCATGGTAGACTATAATTCAGACGAGGAAGGGGAAGGAATAAAATATGATCGAGAAACATTTTTAGGATTTTTGGCTCCAGTTGGATGGTCTGATATCAAGCTACTCTCAAAGCTGGCGTTCTTGTGCAATATGGCGTATGTTATACAAGAAATTAAGGTACGTACTCTCTGTCCCTCACAGCAATTATGCGGCCCGTCCTTCTAGGATCTGGATCATCTAAACTTCACTGCTTGGCTAACTCTATGGTACTAGCGATCTGTTGGTTAAGAAATAAGAAACTTGGTTTTGGATTTCAAAAATAATGGTGAAAATTTATATTTTAACTCTAAAAAATTATCACTCATCCGTCATATGATTCATCAAAGCAAGGTAGCCAGTAATCTACTTCCTTCATCAATCATCAGCCCAGAGTTGTAATGCCGGCCCAAGCAAAATATGCATCTAACACGAGTAATTTATCCATTAATATGCAGGCCATGGATTTGAGGAGATATTACGGCCTACACTTTGTCACATCTTCTTTAGAAAAGAAAGCGGAGGCTGCTGCCGTGAAAGAGAAGCTTGATCATGACGCTACTCACGCCCCTGCAGCTACCCTTGTAGTTGCCAAATCCAACTCAGGGAACACGGAGGAACCTGAGCAGAAGCACCCCATCCGCTCATCTCTTGCTTATGGGATTGCTGCCTCAGCTGCATCTTATGTCCAATCACGTGCACAGGGCCTTCTTTCTCATGCCATTCAACCTCAGCAGGAAGGTGATTGTACTGATTCAAGCAGTATTGGAAACCAACTAGCCGAGGACGGAGACCAGCCCGTTGAAGATGGTGAGAGACCTCAGCGAGTTTATAAATCAGAGGTGGCTGCTTATGTTGCAGCATCAACTATGACAGCAATGGTTGCGGCCGGGGAGAAGGAAAAACAGGAGGCAGCAAGGGACCTTCAGTCACTTCACTCAGCACCCTGTGAATGGTTTGTTTGTGATGATGTAAGCACGTATACACGCTGCTTTGTGATTCAGGTAAATAATTCCTTCATTCATTGCATTTTGTATGCTTTGGAACAGTCCTAATATCGTATTATAGTTTTCCCATTAGGTACGATATTCTATTTCTGAAAGATAGACACAAATCTGAGTGTTGAACTTGTTTTCGTGTTTCCAAATTGCAGGGATCCGACTCCCTCGCATCTTGGCAGGCAAACCTCCTATTTGAACCCACTAAATTTGAGGTGAGTATTGGCTGCAAACTCTCACAACTCACAAAAAGTCATGTTGAGAAGATACACCATTTTAGAAGAAGAAGAAAAAAGCTTTTAGCATTGATTAAATACTGTGTTTGACAGGGTACAGATGTGCTTGTTCACAGAGGAATTTATGAAGCGGCAAAGGGAATATATGAACAGTTCATGCCAGAAATAATGGAACACTTGAACAAACATGGAGAACGAGCTAAGCTTCAATTTACTGGCCATTCTCTTGGGGGTAGCCTCTCTCTTTTAGTACACTTGATGCTCCTGACCAGGAAGATCGTCAAGACCTCTGCTCTTAGGCCAGTGGTAACTTTTGGCTCGCCATTTGTGTTCTGTGGGGGCCAAAAGATCCTAGATTATTTGGGGTTAGATGACAACCATGTACACTGTGTAGTGATGCATAGAGATATTGTCCCAAGAGCTTTCTCCTGCAACTACCCCAACCATGTGACACTAGTACTCAAGCGATTAAATGGCTCCTTCCAGTCACACCCTTGTCTAACTAAAAATGTAAGTATCCGTTTGATCAACTATACCTTTCCATTCTCAAACCATTTATATTTACTCGCTCAGACTTCTATAGTCTAAGGAGTTGGTCTATTAACTTCATGCACCTTATTTTTTAAAAAGTTCAAAGATGCCTGGTTTTGTTCCACTCCCAATCTTTAGCTTATAGAGTCAAAATATAAATGCGGTCAAAATTTCTCATTCACCTTCTACTGTGTTTTTATGCAGAAATTCCTGTACTCTCCACTTGGGAAATTATTCATACTCCAACCTGATGAGAAGTCATCTCCTCCACACCCTTTACTCCCTCCAGGAAGTGCATTGTATGCTTTTGATAAAACCCAACACAGGTTCGCTGCAAGTGCCATAAAGACATTCCTTAATTGTCCCCACCCACTGGAAACTCTTAGCGATCCCACAGCCTATGGCTCAGAAGGTGCAATTCTAAGAGACCATGACTCGAGCAACTACCTAAAGGCAGTGAACAAGGTTCTAAGGCAAAACTCAAAGATGGTTGGTTGGAAAGTACAAGAATGGGGGAATCAATTGTGGCCATTGCTTGCCTCACCATCTCCACACTTATGGAACCACGAAAACACTTTGGAAAGAAGTATGTTTGGGACCAAGAAGGCCATGACTGGTGTGTAAAGAAATTTTGCAGGGTTCTCCCCTGGTTAGATATACATGAGACAATGAATACATGTACAGCCGATAAGCTCTTGTATATGTAGTTATCATTCATCATCATTGACTAACACCTTAATGAAATCCAATATTTCTTGTAGCAAAGATACTGTAAAATTTATATGCACTTTCTTTTTTCTGTTCTTCACAAATTTGACCTATCAGGCTCAGCTCACAGCTACTAGTTCGGATTTATATTCTAAGCTGCACTGCTGCATCAAGGAGTACAAATCAAATGACCGATGACTCAATGGTTACAATCAAAGACAATCTAATTTGTTCAAAAAAGTTACTGAACAAAGTTTGGGCAACTAGATGTAATTCAAGATCTAATTCTGCAAATACAGCAACTCTAATGTCATCAGTATGGCTACTGCCAAGTATTGAGTGCAAAAGAATAGAAAACCTATAAAAGCTTGAAACTCCTGACTAATACACTCGAAACAAACAATCTTGGATATTAATTCCAAATGTAGTCTCAAGTGAATTAGATTGTTTTCTGAAAGATAGTACAGATAGTTCAGATAGACACAGAGTTTTGAGGAACTACTAAAAAATTAGATTGTTTACTGAAAGATAGTACAGATAGTTCAGATAGACAAAAACAGAGGTTTGAGGAACTACTAAAAAATAAAATTCCTCTGATAATTTACCTAAGAAAAGAAGGACATGGTAATAGCCACTTCCTACACAGTATAGAGAACACATCCATGACTTCAACATTACAGAGGAAAGAGTTGAAACTATCGTTTACCAGCTTCAGCCATCTTTTTGCGTATTTCATGAGCTGCATTGAAGATGCCAAGAGTAGGTTCATTGCACACAAAACACTTCTTGTTCTTCGCATGATGCTGTAAAGCAGAAAGGGGGGAAATGAAATAAGTTCAAAATAACGGAAAATTTAAGTAATTTCTAAACATAATTCAGAAAGCAAAATCACAAAGGAAACAATAGCTAAAGTGCAACACATAGGAGCAAAAGGGGCTACCTTTAAAGCGCAATGCTCACAGAAGTAATGTTTGCATTTAGTCACGACAGGATCCACAAAATTCTCCCTACAAATGAAACAAGCAAATGGCAACTCATCTTCGTCGTCATCGTCGTGCCCTGCACCCCCAACCTCCTCATCATCCATTCCCAAGGCCAAATTTCTCTTCCTTGCCTTTTCTGCTTCCTCCCATTCTTTCTCCATCTGCCAACCAGACTTGTAATCCCCTCGATCATGCATAAACTTGCATGAATCTCCATACCCACAGTAACCAGTTTCTTTATAATCCTTACATATATCCGGCTGATAATCAAACCTTGCTGACACTCTTATGTGAGCAGAAGCCCTGAGAGGCCCATGTGATCCACCAGCTTTCTCACTTGAAATCGTTTGCTCTCTTCGAAACCCAGCTTTATGATCAGTATACCCATGAATCCCCTTGTACAACTTTTCATCACCAGAACTCATTTTTTTACCCTTCAAAGCATCATCAGCTTGCTTTAGAGCTCTCTCACGAATGGCTCGGGCATCTTTCGAAAACTCAGTCTCAGTTTCTAGAGTTGCAGTTGCTCTACTATCATGCTGAACTTGAATTTCCTTTGAAGACTCGAATTGGAATAACAACCTTTCAGGTTCTGCATTTGATTCAGATGATTTCTTTGACGGTCCAGTAGAAAAGTAGAGCTTATTGTCAGCTTTCGAGGCTCTTTTCTGACTGTGTAACAGAGAGGTTTGAGTTTTTGAATCCTCATCCTCATCTTCATCCTCATCAATCATTCTCTTTCTAATATTCTTGTTCTTCATCGGTTTTCTAAAAAAATTGCACACTGCACAGGCCAAATATATATATTAAAAAAAATAAAAAAATTACCACAACGGATAATAGATGAAGTTGAAAAAAGCGAAAAAAAAGAGATGAGTCTTGACAAAGAAAAATGCACACCTGCTTCAGTCTGTTGAGGTTCGGGTTCAGTTGGATCCGCCATATCAAAAAGCAAGACGACCAAAGACCACAGCTTTCACCAGTCCAATACAGTCAATAGCTACAGTTCGTCGTGTTATTTGAGAATCTGAAAATCAAATCAAAGACGAAACCCTAGGAAATTAACAAGAGAACATGCACATGCACACCCTACCAAATTAAACCTAATCAGATACAGAGTTTTAAGCAAATAAATTCACAAGGAAACCTGAAAAGAACGAATTAATAAACTAAAAACCCTAAAAGCAAGCTCTCGAGCATCTAAACACCCTAGGAAAGTAACAGAAAAAGAGCACAGAGATATAATAAACTTACTCAGAAGCAGAAAGAATGGCGTCGTCAAACTCCAGAAAGCTCTTCGAGTTCCGATCTATTTTTCAGGCGTAACGCAGAAACGCCGAGAGTGCTAAAGGGCGGGCGTGGGCTGTTTGAGTGTTGCCGGTTCTCTTTTGCTCGTGCTGCCGCTTCAATCTTCGCCCGACTCGACTTAGCTAACTGCACACGTCATCAGGAAATGGGCTGAGGTGGGCTGGTGGCTCACATCATTAAGGCCCATAACACAAAATAACAAAGATGCATTTTTCTATTTACAAAGAAATAAAGAATAGGTAAAAATATACATGTTTATAACATAGATGTTTATTTTTAAAAAAATATTTTTTTTAATGTTTAAAATAAAAAATAAGTAGCCTATTTGTGAAAAAAATAATAACATTAAAAAACACTAAAAAAATCTAAATGTAAAGAAAAATTAAGAGGATTTATTATATTAAAATCTTATTAAAAAAACCCAATGGTAAAAAAACTTAGGTGAAGAAAAAAATATAATATTTTTATGTGATTTTTGAATACTTCAAGATTTAATAAAAAAATTTATATAAATACTTCAAAATCCATGTTTGAATGCTTCGTGATTCATAAGAATATTAAATTATCTCTTTAAAACATTGCAAGGGAAAACCTATTAGAAAAAAACCTAAATAATATTATAAGTTTATCCAATAATCATTTGACCTGATTTTTTGATATCAAATTTTGCTTTTTATTAAAGCCCATGAGTATAAAATTTTTTGGTGAGATGTATTTTGTTTTGTCTCTTTTAATATAACCTTCTCAAAATTGAGTGATGCAAGGAGCATTACCTTCAAATAATATTATAAGACTATCTTCAATCATTGATAAATTTTTTTTATATGCTAGATAATTGAGTTGTATATATTATTGATTTGCTTTATAAATTGCAATAATTTTTTAATAATTTGATGAAGTATCCATTAATGCTTGTTTAATATGTCTCTAAAAAATTATAGTACCTTTATATGTAAACAAATGATTTGTTTGTAATCTTTCTTTGTAGGGATTAGAGAGATAACATGCTTCTGCATATCCAATCAATTGTGAATTTGATTCATTATAAAATAACTTTAATCTTAGTTGTTTAATGAAGAAAATCGAGTATAAACTTTACTCTATTTTAATGTGTATTTTTTCTGTGAGAGTGAAACTATATTTTATCAAAGAATTGATTGTAAATGCTAAATTTAGTTTTATATAATTCACAAGATATAAGAGTGCTATAATAATATCAAGATATGGTACTTCTAGACCAGGAATTTTTTCATCCTCTCTTAGCGGTTGAAAATGGTCTTTCTTTGCATAAAGTGGTCAAATAATCGTAGGTTTACTTAAAGGATGAGTATTGTTCATGTAAAAGTGCTTCAAAATTTTTCATGTACATGTTGATTGATAGATAAATTTTTCATTTGAAAAATGTTTAATTTATAAACCAAGATAAAATTTTATCTTTTTAAAATCTTTCATCTTAAATTCATCTTTCAAATAAGTTACATAAGCTTTTTAGAAGTATTAAATAAGATTTAAATCATTAACATATATGCAATAATAGCAAATTGGAGTATGGTTTTCTTAATAAAAATGTATGGGCAAATCTTATTATTCTCAAATATTTTTTATATGAAATATTTATTAAGATAATTATACCATATTCGATTAGATTACTTCAACCCATATAAATTTTTTTATAGTTTGATAGAATAAACACTTGTATGTTTATCATAAAAAAGCTTAAAGTATTTTGAATTGTTTAATGATTTTCATATAGATATCTTTATCTTATAATTCATGTAAATATATTGTAACTACATCCATTAAATGCATATTTAAAGTTTTTGAGACAAGTACATCAATCAGGAATTTGAAAGTGATTACATTCAAACTGGAGAATAAGTTTTCTTATAATTAATTTTAGGTCTTTGTGAGAAACCTTGTGCAATAAATCATGCCTTGTATTGAATAATTTCATTGTTATTATTTTATTTACTAACAAAAACCCATTTATATCGAACATGCATATTAGCTCTAGGTATATGAACTACTAGTTTAAATACTTCACATTTTGCAAATGAGTTTAACTTTGTTTGAATTATTTCTTTTCACACTGGTTAATCATTTCTATATCGATACTTTTCAACAATTTATTATTCAATTTCATCATCATTTCTGATGATGTTAAAAGCAACATTAAATACAAATATATTATTTATGATAATTTTATTTTGATCCAGAAGCTCTCATGTGTGATCATGATTTATAGAGATCTTATTATTTCTAGGCATCCAGATCTCTTCAAGAGATGCGTCTTCAGCATATCCCTCTTTAATAAGATCAATATTAAGATATGATTTTGACATGGTATTTATCGTTTGTTTTATGAATGATAAATCTTCAACAATACTATCATCAATTTGTTATAGTTTTTGTTTTCTAGGATTTTTGTTTTTAGTACTAATAGGTCTTTTGCACTTCAAGCATTGTATAGATTCATTTGCTAATGCTACCTGTTTTATCCTTGAGATATTTAAATTTTAGATAAAGGCTTTGTAGCTAGAATATGAGACTTAACTATCTTTTTAATATTTATGAAAATATCTGGTAATTGATTTGCAATATTCTATAAATGAATTATTTTGTAAACATCAAATTCATATTGATTTGTCTTTTGATCAAAATGAGATAAATTTGACTTATTCCACGTAATTTCTTGTTATGTTTCAAGTACTAACTTTTTGTTTTTCTAATAATGAGAAAATTTTATCATTAAAATAACAACCTTCAAAACGTGTCTTAAAAACATCACCCATTAAAGTTTTAAGGAATTTAATAATGAATGAAGAATATAAAACAACATAAATTCATATTCTATATTATGGACCCATTTTAGTCTTTTGTAAGGGCACTGTAGATGCATATACCACACAATAAAGAATTCATAGATGAATATATTTAGAGGTATACTAAAAAAAAGTTGCAAATAGAAATATTTATGAGATGCACCCAGTTTAATTTTTACTAATGATGCAGCATATAATATAACATATCACTAGATAAATATAAGCAATCAAAAGTGCTTTGTAAATGATTCTACCAGACCATTTTGAGCAAGTACACGAACAACAAGATGTTTAAAGTATCAATTATAATAATAGGATAAAAAATTATCAAATGCGTGAGAAGTAAATTCATTAGTATTGTCTAATTGAATTTTCTTAGTTAAATAATTAGGAAATTACATCCATAATCTAATAACCTATACTGTTAATCTAGCAAATACAACATTTCAACTAGAAAGTAAACAAACATGTGACCATTTACTTGATTCATTAATAAACACCATAAAATACTTGCATGATAGATAAATAAATCCATGTATATCTCTTTAGATTCTTTCGAGAAAAAATGATGATTTTATAATAACCATTAATGGAGGTGGTTTGATATTAATTTACCTCGAGAACATGTAGCGTATAAACTTTTACTTGGTAAAAGAATCTTCAAGTTCTTTAAAGGATACCCATGTGAATTTTCAGTAATTCATCACATCATTATTGATCCTGGATGTCCAGGTCAATCATGCCAAAACATAAATATTTTTGGTTTAGAATACTTATGTTGTATCATAACAGTTGTTTCAATAGATTTCATAACCGTGTAATAAATTTCATAAAAAAAAGCAAACAATTTTTAAAGTACAAGCTTATAATATGCAATACGTGAGATAATATAAAGATTTTTTTTTGTCTTCGTCTATTGTTTAATGTGATAATTATTAGCATATATATCTTTAAAACTATTTTTCTTTTTACACTTGGGTGAATATAATGCCTCTTTAATGTCCAGTTTTATGTTTTTTTGTAACAAAATATTAACTCTTCTAAAGCCTTTAAGTATGTCTATTAGACCTGATATTGTAGTGACACTAGTTTTGGTCAATGTTAGATATTCAAAGTATTTATTTTCCTTGAGAATTATATGTGTTGTTGCGCTATTTGTTAAATATAAATTTCAATCAAGAAAAGTCATCTCTCTGTTTAAAATATAATTAAATTTTATTATTTAATTAAAATAAAATTGACATTATTTATTAGAAATATAATACAAATAAAAATATCAATCATCCTTAACGATTTTACCACTAAGTATGTTATTTGTTTTATCTAGGTTTCCAAATAAATTAGAAACATCAAGATAAACATTAACATTAAGATAAACATTATGACCTTTAAAATCATCTTTGTAAATAAAATTAGCCTAAACTAAATTTATTTTAAAGAGATTTAATATAGATCTGTAAAATATTTTGATATTTGACATATGCGAGATCAATGACCATAGATACCACACCTATAACACCTATCTTTAGGTTTATAAGAATTCTCAACCTTTTCTTATTTGGATTCATTAAGCCTCCACTCCTGGTAGTATGGTGGGTTGTCTCTTGAAGGATTATTTCTTTTTATTTTTTTTATTTTTTCATATTTATACCTTTGGTTTTTCCTTGTCTTTTAGACAAAGGTTTCATTCTCTTTAGGAAATGATTTGGAACATGTAGGATTCTATTGATAATTTTTCATAAAAAAACATATTATTTTATTTAGCCACGAGAAAACATGAAATTAATTTTGAATATCTTTTAAAATTATGTTCTTTATATTCTTGTTGCATGAGAATATTTAAGGCATGAAAAGTTGATAAAATTTTCTCTAACATTTGGTTATTCTTAATATTGTCACTGTATAATTTTAACTACGAGGTAATTTAAAAAAATATAATTATATTTATTAATCAATTTAAAATCTTGTAACCTCAAATGCAACCAATTATAATGAGCTTGAAAGAGTATATTAAACTTTTGATGATCATATCTTTTTTTTTTTATATTTTATCATGAAAGAAAATGATATTTTATTATGTGATATTCAACTTTTAATCCTTCATGAAGATACTAACAAATGAAAATCACTGCTTTTATGTGATCTTGTAATGACATGTTATTTTTTTTTAATGGTCCCTCCAAGATTTATAGCTTCTAGGCGAAGTTCAATGTCAATGATCAATGACAAAAAGTTATTCTAAATATATCAAGAGCAATAAATTCAAGCTTTGTCATATTTAATATTATTTATAAAATAAAAGGAACTAAATTTATTAAATAAAATAATGACTATAAAAGAAAAAAATCAATTTTTTAAAATTGTTATTCAGTTTTTTAAAAATATTAGTCCATGTAAAAATATTAGTCTTTTAAGGATTGTATTTTATTTATTTATTTATTCATAAACTCATAATACTAGTTTTTTAGGAACTTTAAATCTAGATAAATAAAAAAATTATCAAAATAATAAATTACAGACCTAAATATATTTTATAAAATATAAATAATAATAAATTAAAAAAATATTAAAATTGATACAAGTGGTTCATCTGTGTTAAAATTTCAATATAAATTAAGTAGAGTGAATTTTTTAATAACAAATTAAAAAATAAATAAATAAGAATATATTAGAATAAAACTTAAAATTAAATTTTATACATTTTATTGTATATTTATTTAATGTTTAGAATACAAGATAAATAATTTATTTAAAAAATAATAATATTAAAAAATATTAAAAAAATTCAAGTGTTATAAAAAATTAAAAAACTAAACATAAAAATCATAAAATATAAGAAATTCTGAAAAACATTCAGTACCTATAAATATAAAATTTATAACATGAGGCTAGTTATATTTTTTTCTTTCAGTCCCTGTCTCCTTCACCAAAAAACAGATTCTATCATCCCACCCTCTTGAACTATAGTTTTATTTCATGCCTTCACAATTTCTATCTCCAGTAACCAAGCATCCCATTCCCTTTCCCTCTATCTGCAACCTCGAAAATAATAGGAAAATAAAAACCTAATTACTGTATTGAATTTGATCCACGCCTGCCTCCATCTTCTATTCAACGCCTCTTTCATTTGCTATTTGGTCCTTTTCAATCCTGCATTTTTTTTCTTTATTTTATTTGCCGACACTTCAATCATTATAATTATTATCAGGATTCTGATGTTCATAATTTCTAGCGCTTCCTGTGATTTAATTTAATTTATTAATTTGATTTATTCATCAATGCCCAAACTAAGTGAAATTGATTTGTGGTCTCTTCACCCAAATTTTTTGTGGAAATTACAGCACTTTGCAGTTTATTTTTAACTTCGAAGGGTTATATTACCTGGGTTTGTTAATAGGGAAGTTTCCACTTTTAGAACAGATTCGCCTGAAAATCAGAATTTCCTATTTTTTTTTAATCTCCTTCTATTTTTGTATTTTGTACCTGTTGTTGTTCTTGGTGGTGGTGGTGGTGGTGGTTTCAAGTGTTTAAAATTTGATATTTCCGGAATAAAGTTGGTCTGTTGGTTAGCTAGTTGTGGAATAAAGGGGTAATAGAGGAAGGAAAACGCTTGCTCTTGTTTTAGGATTGCATGGGAGAGCATGAAGGGTGGGCACAGCCACCAAGCGGTGTAATACCAAATGGCCTATTGCCCGAAGAAGCGGCCTCTGTGATCAGAGTGCTTGATCGGGAGCGATGGTCAAAGGCCGAAGAGAGAACTGCTGAGCTTATTTTCTGCATTCAGCCTAACCAGCCCTCTGAAGAGCTTCGCAATGCTGTTGCCGATTACGTGCAGCGGCTTATTTTAAAGTGCTTTCCTTGCCAGGTGCATTGCCTATTTGTCTTAATGTGATGAAATCGATTTGTTGCTTACACTTATGGGGTATGTCTTGGTGGGTTTTTAGAGTTAGATCGTGTAGTTATTGTTATAGATTGTGTTGGTCCAGTACAAAGACATGGAGTAGTGCCCTATCCTCAAGTCAGGTTTGCTGATTTGGACTTTGGAGAAGTGATTCTATGCGTCAAATTCATAAGTTAACGTGTTGATCAAAATTGTGTTCATGAAGACAATTGAAAGATGAGATTGTATGTGTTGATCAGCAACGTTATGCATGCAATAACATTTTGTGGATAAGAAGTTGAAGACAGTAAAGGACCCCTTTTTTCTTTTTAATGACAAACTAAGGGGAATGGCGTGTCTTAATTAGAAATAAATACGTATAGACCTAAGGCTGAGTCCAAAGACGCTGACAACTATGAATGATGCAGACCGGCTTTCTGGTAGTTCTTGAGTATTTTCTTAGTGAGAGTGATTTGGATTCATGATCTTATTTTTTTTGTTGCTGCAAAAAGTGTGCACCTTCAAGTTTTTCATATAATTATTTACACAAGATTATTATGATCTACAGGTGTTTACCTTTGGGTCTGTACCACTTAAGACTTATTTACCTGATGGGGATATTGACTTAACAGCCTTCAGTAAGAATCCAAACTTGAAAGACACATGGGCTCATCAGGTTCGTGATATGCTGGAGAATGAGGAGAAGAATGAAAATGCTGAATTCCGGGTGAAGGAGGTTCGGTACATTCAAGCAGAGGTAGGTCCCTTTTAATTTCTTTAAATTCTTATTTTTGTACGTTCTGTTTATTCTTCTTTTGTTCTCTCTGTTTCTTCAATTTATTTTAAGCTTGCTTATTCAGCTGAGGGTGTGTTTATTTGTGTTTAGCTTGAATATATCTAGTTAGTGATGTTGACTTCAAAATTGTTGAGGCAGTGTTAGTCCATCTACAACTTTACTTCCACCACAGAGGACCTGTAATCTTTGTGGAATATTTCAAGGTTATGTGGTTTTTTTGACAAGTGGGTTCTTTGCCAGACATATGCATTCTGTCTTACCTTTAATTCTGAGGCAATGGTGGAAACTGGAGCAAGCTTTTCAACACATTTTTAAATTTTGTTGAGTGTGGATTTATTTATTTTCATATTCAAATTTCTACGTATTTCTTTTATCATTTTTTGTATTTGTTTACTGAAGAAGATGGTTTTCCCGCTGGAATCTTTGTCTAATAGGTGTACCATAAAAATCTCAATAAAAGATTCCTTAATAAGCGATTCTTGACGATAGATTTAACTTTCTTTTTGTGTTTGAATACATATATACAGGTGAAGATTATAAAGTGTCTAGTGGAAAACACTGTGGTAGATATTTCATTTAACCAACTTGGTGGACTTTGCACCCTTTGTTTCCTTGAAGAGGTTAGTGCTCGTCTACTCCTTTTGTCCAAATATTATAATCATTTTTCCGGACACTTCTGCTTTCCCAAATTATTAGTCTGTTATTAGAAAATCACTAATCCTGCCATGCCCTATTCATTAAGCAACCTCAGGTTCGTGAAAAGTAAACCAAAATAGAGTCAGAAAGTGAAAGGTGATGGTGTAACATACTGCACAACCATGTTATCTGCATTCCTTAAAGAACTGAAAAGTAAAACATGGGATTTAATTATGGGATGGGGGTGATTGCATTTTTCTCTGGGTAACTGCAAACCAGGATACTATTTTCTAATTTTGTCCCTGAATAGTAGTTTTACTTCTGTAGGTTGATAATTTGATAAATCAAAACCATCTATTCAAGCGTAGCATCATACTGATAAAGGCCTGGTGTTACTATGAGAGCCGTATACTGGGTGCTCACCATGGATTGATCTCCACTTATGCTTTGGAGACCTTGGTTCTATACATATTTCATGTTTTCAACAATTCCTTTGCGGGTCCTCTTGAGGTGGCTTTTGGTACTTGGTCTCACTATCTTGCTGCGTTCCTCTCTTTTGTTTATCTAATTCTTTCCATGTCCAGGTCCTTTATCGTTTTCTTGAGTTCTTCAGTAAGTTTGATTGGAATAATTTCTGTGTTAGCCTCTGGGGTCCTGTACCTATTAATTTACTTCCAGATGTAACAGGTATGCATAATTGCCTGAAGGCTCCCTTTCCTTCTTCTGCATAAGTGATCCTTTGTTTCATAAATATTTGTCGATCTACTGGAATGAACTGTTTCAGTGAAATGTTATGCAGCGGAACCTCCTCGAAAGGATGGTGGAGAGTTACTTCTTAGCAAATTATTTCTTGAGGCTTGTAGTGCAGTATATGCTGTTTTACCTGCGGGACAAGATAATCAAGGGCAACCCTTTTTGTCCAAACACTTCAATGTTATTGATCCTTTGCGTATAAACAACAACCTGGGACGCAGTGTCAGTAAAGGTATACAAATAGAACTCTGCTATGCTGTTTGCCATCAAGTTAAATGTCACTTGAATACCTCTTCTTTTTTTATTTTGAGTTGTGGATATGTTTTAATAACTCCTTTCCCTATTGAATTGTGGATATGTGTTAACTGTGCATCTGCATCAAAATGCACTTTTTTTGCATTTTTTCCTTTCCCTATTGAATTGTGGATATGTGTTTCCTGTGCATCTGCATCAAAATGCACTTTTTTTGCATTTTTTTTCATTCTTCTTAATGACAAGGTTTAGATAGCACTAAGAATCAGGACTCATCATCTTGTCTTTGCTCTGCTGGCCTTACAATATTCTTTGAAGCATTATCCAACTGTAATGCTTCCTTATTGATTAATCTATACGGTACAAACTAACATTGCCCATCACATTATTTTCTCTTTATACGGATTTTTGTTGACAATGGCTTTTAAATTGGCATGTAATCATGTAACTATGAGCCATGCAAGAGGTTTGTGAAATTGTTTTGCAATTTTCTCGTGAAAGTACTTATACTATGGTTTAAAGTGATGATTATAGATAAAGATAAAAGGTGTGGGAAAAACATTATTTCCCCACACCCATTAGCACCGTGAATTACAATAGTAATCCATAATTTTATTTTATTTTTTTTTGCATTTTGACCCCTTTTTTTCCTCTGGTTATTGATTTTTTTTTTAATTTAGTCCTTATATGATATGTTTATAGGGGTTTAGAGTTTATAATTTATTTTAATTTGTTTTTTATATAGTTATTCTAGTATTAAAAAAATATTTCAGCATCATGTTGGTATCAAAAAAATATCCTAACATTGCGGTATAATCTATTTTAAAAAAAATTAATTAAATAAAAAATGGTTTTAAAAAAAAACTATGTTAATAAATTTTATGGAGTCAATGACCTGATCTGTGGGTTTAGCAAGGTATTTTTTTTTCTTTCTAATTGAACTTGATTATGTGATTGTCTATTTTTATTTTTATTATATAGTTAAAAAAATTAGTTTCGGAAAAAAAATATATTATTAAATTTTAAAAAGTCCATGGCCCTGTTGATAGGAATGACGAGTTTAACTTCTTCTTTTTTTTTTCGATTTCATCCTTTGATATTGTATTGATTGAGAATTGAGTTTCATAATTTATTTTGTTTTGCTTTCTATAAGGTTATCAGTTTTTTAAAAATCTTAGTATTGGTTTGACGCTTGATTTTGTGATTTTCTATTTTTGTTATCACATAGTTAAATAAATAATAGTTTAGAAAAAAAAAACAAGTTATTAATTTCAATAGAGTTCATTACCTGGTTTGCGGGTTTGATGTGTTGACTTGGGTTATCCATCGAACTTGATATGTTTTTTTTAGTTTTTGGTCTTTTAATTTTTCTATTTTTTTTTTATTTCACTCTTATTCAATAATGGATTGGTTGAGAAATGAAATTCATGGTTTTTTTTTCTACTTTTTATAGGTTTATCACGGTTTCAAATAAATGGTTTTTTAGGATTGATGCTTGATTTTAAAAGCATATCCAATGTTATCATAAAATTATTATTTTTTTTTTGTAAAAATGACAAAGTTATTAAACCTATTGAAGTTCTTAAACCCAGGTTATAGGGTGACTAAGGTTGATCCAATTTGATATTATCTCAATATAAAAACAAATTGTTGTCCTAAAGTTTTTTTAAAAGCTATGTCATATTTTTACTGGTCATCCAATCTATCTACGAACCCATTAAATTGAACAACTCACTTTGGATTAGCTCTTACACAGTTTAATTCGAAATTCGAGTTAGGCAAAGAGCTAGGTTGGTAGGTTTCAAGATTGAATTGCTTGATTGGATTTAATGATATTGCCAAAAAAATCTCTATACTCTTAATATTTCTTTTAAGTTTAGAAGAATAATTCGACCCACAACAGAGCACAGCACAGACAAATATGCTAGTTTGAAGCAAAACTGAATAGAAAAGGAATTGATATAGAAAGGTACCAAAATAAAAAATGGGCAAAGGACGCATGTTGATTTATTTCTATATATTTCTTTTTATATGTTCCTTGCAAAAAAATTAACATCTGTAACTATGTTACTTTTCTGCCTCTCTCCTTTTGGGTTTCAAATATATCCTAGCTCTTGTTTAAAAAAATGGGATAAAGGGTTCTTTGCATAGTCTATTGTGCAAATATGTTCTTAGGTTTGATATGTATTTGTGTTTCTTTATTTGCTTTACCTATATACATAAGTATATATATCATGGAAAATGGAATACAGGTAAGTGGTCTGGTTTGCGGGAATGGTTGCAAATTGTAAGTGGTTTAGAGAATGTATACTGAACAAAGGAAAAGGATAACATAAGTGTGTATCCTTAAACTTAGTGCGTGCACATGGGCATTTATGTCCTCGGACACAATAGTATTTGATTGAAATGTAGACATATAGATCAATGTTTTATACTTCTTACTGATCTGTTAGCATTTAGCAACTTTTATCATGGAATACGATTCATTTTCCAGGTAACTTCTTTAGGATACGCGGTGCATTTGCATTTGGAGCTAAAAGGCTAGCTAGGCTACTTGATTGCCCCACAGAAGACCTATGTTTTGAAGTAAATCAGTTCTTTCTGAACACCTGGGAGAGACATGGCAGTGGTCATCGTCCTGATGCACCAAGGAATCGTTTGTCATGGTTAAGATTGTCAAATCATGATCACTTGCATGTACCTGAGAATCTCAGGAACAGTTTAAGCAGCAAACCTTCTAGTTGTGAAGCTCAAGTCAATGTGGCTCAAGGCATGCACAGTGTTCCTTCCCAGCATGATAATTATTCCTTAGAAAGCACATGCAAAGGTAGTCAAGTTCCATCAGTTTCTCGTACTCAAAGTCAAAAGAGTTATGCTAACACAAACAGCACAAGGACTACCTCTGATCAGGGTAGAGGGGAATCTACTTCCAATCAGAATATGCATTTTGATAAAAGTCAGAGAAGTGCAAAACCTGACAACTTTATCACTGACTTTCAGGGAAGGTATCTTTTTGCGAGGACACGCTCTAGTCCCGAGCTTGCTGAGACATATGGTGAAATTTCCTCTCAAGGAAGGCATAACAAAGTCCAGGAAAGCGGAAAAGGCCAAGCCTCATCTGCTAGGCTGGATCATAGCAGGTGGAAAAACCTGGAATCTGATAATTTGTCAAATCATGGTATTAGCTCAACTGATAATCCTTCATCTGTTAGGCATGCCATTTCCCGTCAAAGCCTCGATCCTGCTGCTGCTTCAAATAGGTACTGCAATTATTCGGGCTTGGGTGCCATGGGTGAAGAATTTGTTTCTGTCCTAGGGACACAGGGGTTGCAGCAGGAAGAGCAAGATCTTGTGAATGTGATGGCTTCATCCACTGGCCTGGGTTTCAATGGACAGGTTCATATTCCAATGAATATGGCACCCGACCATGTATCTCTTCCAATTCCACCTTCTGTTCTAGCTTCATTGGGATATGGTCAGAGAAATATGGGTGGAATTGTGCCCACAAATATTCCCTTCATAGAGACTCCTTGGGGTTCAAATATGCAATTTCCTCAAGGTTTGGGTTCTTCACTGTTGACCCATTATTTTCCTGGCATTGAATTGGCTTCAAACCAAGAAGAATCAATTGAAACTAGTAGTGAGAATTTTGCTCCCGTAGAAATGAATGTTAGGGAGACTGATCATGATTTCTTGCATGAGCAGGAGAGGGGCTCCACTAGTGGGTTTGATCTTGATAATGAAAGCTTTGAGATGCATCAATCAGATGATCTGCAGCCTAGTTCATCCAGTTATAATTTCGTTTCATCATCTCAAAGAGGTGGTTCTGGCAACTCTTTGAGAGTTCACCAGAAGTTCACTAGAGAAACCCGAGGATTAGCTAAGGAAGAACTTACAGATGCTTTAACATATCAAGAAAACAGAGATACTGAAGAATACTTGGACGATAGAAGTGCACGTTCAAGGTCCTTTCCTAATGTGAGAAGTAAAACCTCATCTGAGAGTTCGTGGGAGGGATCATCAGTGAAGTTGTCAAAGCCTGTTAAGGAAAGGAGGGGTAGGAAAATGGCTTCTTCTGGTTTGCAGTCTTCTGTTTATGGAAAAGTTAAGTGTGCCTCTGAACACTCTTCCAATCAGACAGATGATGACAACAAAGATTGGAATACGCCATCAACAATGGGCCGTGACCCTGACAGAAGTGTGGGATCCCAGTCTGAATCTTCTGTTTCTTTGCATGTTTCAAGGCATCAAGTACCTGGATATGAATCAGCACAGCCTAGTGAATCTGAGTCATTGACACCCATAGCTCCAGTGCCCCTAGGTCCTGGTTCGCGGCAAAGATCTACCGATGATTCAGGGGCTGTTCCTATAACATTTTATCCTACAGGGCCACCAGTTCCATTTGTTACAATGTTTCCACTTTACAGCTTCCCAGCTGAGACAGGAACTTCTGGTGCATCAATAAACCAATTTCGCAGTGAGGAGGGCCATGATAACTGTGACTCTGGTCAAAATCTTGAAAAATCTGAGGGGCTTGATCAATCTGAGGTTACAAGTACTTCCAGTTCTTTGCGAATGGCTGCTTCTGTTGAGCCATTGGAGCACACATGTGACATTCTTAATAGTGATTTTGCCAGCCACTTGCAAAACTTGCAGTTTGGGCGGTTGTGCCAAAACACACGAGATCCTTTACCTGTGGTTTATCCTTCGCCTGTTATGGTGCCGCCTGTATACTTGCAGGGCTGTTTTCCATGGGATGGTACTGGGAGACCTTTTTCAAACAACATGAATCTTTTTACTCAGCATATGAGCTATGGGCCTAATATTGTTCCAGGTGCTCCTCTACAGTCTGCATCTAATAGACCTGCTGGTGTATACCAACATTATGTGGATGAGATGCCAAGATATCGTGGTGGTACTGGGACCTACTTGCCAAATTCAGTAAGATAGATTACTCAACCAGCTTTATCTTGTTTTTTCAATGTTTTTCTTTCTTTCTATGTTCCTGTTTTAATCAATAGTGCAATTGTATTTGGAGAGGCAGATATGCAACAGTCACTCAATTGACAATATTGTTTATCTAGTATGTTTGCATGAATGTCTTGCACTTCCCTTGCCCTATTTTCTAGAACCCTTGGCTCTTCATAGTTCTCCAGTTAGATAGTCTTTCCTAAGGTCCTCTCACTTGATCAACATATAGTTTTGTTTTTGCTTGGTGCATTTTAATGGATTATCAATGTTACTGGGTACTGGTTGCATTTTTGCAAGAAATTATTTACTTTTATTCACTTGGATGTGGAAATTTGGTTTTTGATGGTTTATGTAATTTTATTGCATTGTCATGTTCATTGGAATTATGCAGCATGTTTTACACTTTAAATCTATAGATTTTCACGTTTAAGTTTGATTTACTCCAGAAGGTCTCTGTCCGAGACAGGCATGCTACAAATATGAGAAAGGGAAATTACAACTACAATAGAAGTGACCACCATGGTGATAGGGAAGCGAACTGGAATAACCATTCTAGAGCACGAGCTGCTGGGCGGCGCGGCAACAGTCACGGCCAAGCTGAGAAGTCAAATTCAAGGCCAGACCAATTGGCAGCAGGTGAAAGCCGAGCTGAGAGGACATTGAGTTTGCATAGACATGATACATTCTCTTTGTACCAGTCTCAAAATGGCCCAATCCGCACAAACTCCACTCAAAGTTGTTCCGCCAATGTGGCATATGGCATGTATCCATTACCATCCTTGAATCCTGGTGGATTGTCATCAAATGGACCTACCATTTCATCTGTTGTCATGCTGTATCCATATGATCATAATACTGGCTATGGTTCTGCAGAACATCTTGGGTTCGGGTCTCCTGGGCTGGTAGGTTTCTCGGGTGTAAATGAGACCTTGCATTTAAATGAGAGGAGTCGATCAGGTGGGGGGTTTGGGGACCAAAGGTTTCTTAGCAGCTCTGCTCAATGGCCATCACCAGATCAGCCTTCTTCGCCCCATGTCCAGAGGTAGTTACATTGTTTTTCTTGAAACAAGTAATATAAATGCAGGATTTCTAAGTAGTTGTGTACCCTGAAGGCATATTGGTACAAGGTTGCGGTGCATTATAGTTATAGTACAAGAGTTGGTTGTGCAATATGGATAGCAATCTAGTTCATATTATTAATTATTTTGTGTGATGTAAGCAACTAACTTTAGGATTTGATTTTTACACAGCTAGTTATATTCATTAATTATTAATTATTTATCCGGGATAGTTCTGTGATGCCATTGATTTATAATGTTAATAGGGGAATTTGACTTTATTTGCCAAATCAGTGGCCTGGCGGAATCAGGAATTATCAACTGAAGGATGAGGATTTCCTCCCTTGCATTTCCGAACCAGGGAGACAATGATGGTGGGAGAAACTTCAACTGCAAGGTTTTTCGGTTCTCACCTCATTGGTAAATGGTATTTCAGTTCGATCAATCTCATAATTTTCTCAAGGTCACACTTCTTCATGTCTTGTGGTTGTTTGTACACTAGAAATCATTTTCTAACCTGTAACCTGTCCTGCTTGCAAGAATTAACAGATTGGCAGATAACAGGGATGCAGGCTCAGTGATTAGTTTTATAAATATATATATTAGGGTTCAACACTTTGTAACTCCACTGATGTAGAAGCACACAGGTTTAGAATCTAGAACTTTCATCATGTTCTAAAGTTGTTTCGCATGATTTTCTTCCCCACAATGTATTAGGGAATTTGATTTATAAGCTAGTGTACCAGCTAAATTTTACTAGTTTCCAAAAGTTGACAATGTAGCCATACCACCTCCGAAGATGGGTAAAAATGATTTCCATTGTTTCATTGCTAAAAATTCCTGATGCTATTAGGTTTCTTGGTGCTTGTTCGAGAAAGCTTTCCATTCATTCTATGGTTGAAACTATTGGGTTTCCACTGATCTATTGAGGATTTTTTTTCTTTTCAGGATTTAAGTGAATATCAGCCTTGGTTCCCGTGCTTTGCTACGGGGCCGGGCTGTTAGCCTTGGTCCCCCGTGTTTTGCTATGGGAACACTGGAAAAATACCAATAATTAATCCAAAAAAAAAAAATGAAGCCAAAAGATTCTAATACTCATCCCGATGCATTAAATTTCTTGGATGCTAATTCAATTGTATATAAAAAATAAAAAATACCAACATATCCTGGTTTTATGCAATTGTTTTTTATTCCTGAAAATATTTTTGTTGTTTAAATGTTTATAAAAATATTGTATCAATAAAAATACCTTCACACAACTAAATAATGCCATGTGACTTGAGTGGAAATACTAATAAAAAATTATTATTTTTTATTTCTTTTTTGCTAAGATAGTCTATTGTAGTGGATAGTGAACTAAACTCGTGATCATGGTTAAAAAGCCCGTTTGAAAATATAGTATAATTAATTTTTAAAATATTTTTTATTTGAAAATATATAAAAAATATTTTTTTGATTTTTAAAAAAATATTTTTAATGTTAATATATCAAAATAATTTGAAAAAACTAAAAGAATATAAATTTTTTATATAAATTAATTTAAAGCAAAAAAAATAAAATTGAGAATATAGTTTAGGCATTATGTTGATAACTTTAGCTTGATTTTCTTTATCGGGATAACCAAAAAGCAATGTATAAAGTACTCATGGATCAGTTTGCAACCTTCGAAAATCCGAATTTTGCTTTGTCTCTTAGCACATTAGTCTTAGACGTGAACACATGGCATTAAAATCCTTGGTCTGGACTCTGGGTTGGACAATACACCTGAAGATCACACGATGCATTCACCAGTGCAAAACTGCAGGTCACGTTGATCAGTATAGAATCCCACACCCCAACTCTAATGATATAATGAATTATTTTTTTTTAATCAAGATCCAAGCACTTCATGCCACTGGCAGATTTTCTGGCAATTTTAAGAACATTTATTCTCTTTTGGGGATGTGTGAGTGCTGCTCGAAAACAAATGAACGTGTTTTGTTTTGTTAAATGGATTTCCTTCTTAGGATTTTGGTTGTTAATTATGCATGAAGTTAACTTTCATTACAGAAAAGCTGCATCTTATACAGAAAAGATCTACCATGCAAGAATAAGCTTGTAAATCGCATTCACCTTAACATCGTTACATTTAAACCTTGAAACTCCAAAATTTGCTGCATGGTCACCTTGCATACCAATCGGGTGCCATCGGTAGCCAATGATTGTAATCATTTGTGAGATGAGTTAGTATGACACTCGTGCTCTATAGCACAATACAAATTTAAGGAGCGAAAAAAAAAACATTATTTTAATGAATAATATTTTTCCTATAAAGATCCTCCACAAGGATATTCCCAGGCAAAATAATCCAGTTCATTAGTGGAGATACTGATCTACTTCGTGCGTAAGCCAGGAATATTCCTGAGGCCCATCTTCCCAAGGACGAGCTTGGGAATGGCTGGAGGAGTATCAAGTCCCATACTCCGGCTGAACTCATTAGCAAGCTCCACGAGCCTGTACTTGTCATTGCCCACTTTCTTTTGTGAATTGTAATAGCCTAACCAGGCCTGGTATGCTGCCTGTTTGGAATTCATGTCCAACTGGGACAGTGCCCGTTCCACCTGTTCAGAGTGTGTTTAATAAAGCTAGGTTTAAAAGATTATGATTTATATGGCTTTCAATCCCATTAACGATGGATTTATCCATTCGGAAAAACAGTAGAGAGAACAAATCAGGCTACCTTTTTCTTCGTGTCTGGGTCTATAGAAGGCATTGGCGCTTTTGTTAATGGCAGATCCTTGACGGTAGATAAAAAGAACTCCTCCCAAGGTGCCAGTAACAAAATACCTTGCCCTTCTTTACCTTTACGCCCAGTTCTACCAAGTCGATGTATATACTGTTCTCTACTAGCTGGCAACCCCACCTACACTTGAAATAAATTTAATTAAAATCCATGGAAGCAGAAAACGTTTGCAAACATGTAGTAGGAGATATAAGAGAATCTTAAAACTTCACGAGGATGAAATGGAAAAAAGATGGGGATTCTCGGCAAAAAATTGAGGAAGCAGCTAGAGAAGCTCAAACGGGCAGTATGTAAAGGTCAATTTGCTCAAACTCTTACTCTTATAACACGTGCATAAAAAATTTCCAGTTTGCAAGAGGTCAAATGGATATTGATAATATAGATACTACTGGAATGGAGCGAAAGGCCAACCCTTTTCCTTTGGTTCTAGAAAAAAGACTGAAGTCCAATAAGTAACATTACATACCTGCATGACAAGGGTGACATCTGGATAATCAACTCCACGTGCAGATACATCAGAAGTCACAAGTATAAGGCCCCTTGACTTCCGGAACTCATTGGAAACCCTGGTCCTGTATGTCTGAGCCTTTCTAGAATGGATCTCTCTAATATTCAAGTTCAATTCACCAAGAAGTCCAGCAACCAGTCCGGTCACCCTAGCAGTAGTACAAAAGACAATAGCCTGCACAAACAAAGGGAGATTACATATACTGCATGGTAGTGGTGTATACAGAAAATATCAGTTTTTAAAAGAGAGGCTGTTTTTCTTAAAACAAGTAAACATAGAAACAGGCTTGAGGACTGAAAGCATACCTTATAATCAGGGTCATCTGCAATATGATCTTTCAGAATGACATATAAAAGGGGAAATTGCTTGTCTAATGGAGCAATCACATGCATCTGTCTGACCTGAAATGATCCAACAATTTAAGAAAATGCTCGTATAAAGATAAATAATTGTTATCTGATGAAAAATGCCATGAAGAAGCCTACTTTGGAATGTGTCTCTTCAGTTCCCTCTTCAACTGTATTGATGAACTCGTGATCTCTTTTCAAAGCAACGTGACAGATTTGGCGAACCTTCATACAGAGCAACAACTTCAGAGTTCATATTCAAATGACAAGATGAGTTAACACGTGCCAAAGATAGAAAGAAAACCTCTTCAGGAACTGTAGCAGAAAACATGAGTGTTTGTCTTTGTTTTGAAATAGCTGAAATTATTTTCTCAATATCTTTACGAAATCCCATGTCTAGCAATCGATCAGCTTCATCAAGTACAAGGACTTTCACACCCATCAGCCTCGTTGCAAATCCTGCAGTATTCTCAATATGATCCTTGAGTCTTCCAGGTGTAGCAACAAGAATCTGTGAATTTTAAATTTGTGAATAGTATAACAATATGCAAAAATTCATTTTCTTGTGAAATTAAGCTGGATTAATAATTTTTTCAGCCCACGTAAAGGATTATGACTCAACATCCAACTCGTCAGCTGGAATTTCCAAAGTGATATTAACTAGATAAAATTAAATTTCAATCATTAAGGAACCAGCCCTTCACAACATATCAAACAGTAAGGAGAATTACAATATTTCTTTGTCTGGCCTAGATAAAATGTAAGAGGAGGGCTGTAAATTAACAGGGCAGCCATTTAAATGAATGATAAACTTACCTGGCAAGGGTTTGCTTGCAGATTTCTTTGCTCTAAAGCAATTCTCACCCCTCCTATCACAACTTGAACACCAATTGATGGGTGATATTTCAACAGAGTATTTGCTTCCGTGGCAGCTTGGGTTGCAAGCTCCCTTGTCGGGCATATGACGAGAGCAATAATTGGGGGACGTTTTTGGTCACGATCAATAGGAGGAGATTTTACAACAACTTCAATTGATGGAAGCTGGTAAAAAGAAGTTCAAACAATAGTCTCAAAAACTCCGGAAAATCTCAGGATCCCAGATTCATAAGAAAACCACAATGCTTATATCCAATATTGTAGAAAAACATAGATATAAAACAAAAAAATAAATAGGCTATAACAAAGTCTTATTCCCAGTCATGCACTTACCAATGTACGTGGAGTTGTTAGGAAAGAAAAAGAACAAGAAATCCTCAACTTCAAATAGGGTTTAGTAGACAGTCCTCATTTTGCTATTCAAAATAAAATATCTTACCAAAAATGCCACAGTTTTTCCAGTGCCTGTCTTAGCCTTGGCCAGAACATCCTTACCTAGAAACAAGATATGCAAGAGTTATAATCGTGTATGGACGAGGGTGCCAGCATTAGCCACAATGGTGGTGAATTCAGGATTAACTATTATACTAGGACATGTAACTCCTTAGCAGTAAAAGGATACACATTGGAAGCTGGAACGAGTGAATAGAGAATATGAAGCTTCAGAAAAAGCAGCCTGAGAACATTCCTTATAGAAATTAATCCGAAGTAAAAGCGAGTAAAGAAATATCTTAAAACTAATTCCTCATTGCACCAGGCAGCTTCACAAAAAACTTAGTATAACTACAATCTAGTGTCGGAACCACACCTGGGCAACATCTGTTCTCCAACATATTAAATAGCATGAGTCATGAGTAAACAAGACTAGACCATTTTGAAAAAATAAACAAACAAACCTTTGACTATAACAGGAAGTGTTGCCGCCTGGACCACAGTCATCTTCTCATATCCAGCATCCTTGATTCCTTTTAATGACAAGGGAGAAATTGAACATTGATCAAATCTGCAACCATTTTACATAATATTGGATTAGATGTCTACAAAATCTTTCTAAAGTTAAGAATAAATAAAACTCCAACGGACCCGATTTAATAAACTCAATGCATTTTTTTCTTTTTGCCACGTCAAATTTATGACTACAAAAATCAATTCAGTCCCTTTAACGCACCTAGTCTCGCTCATAAAAGAATCAGAACTCGAAGACAAACTCGGCCTATCTTTCATATCAAATTCCTTCTTCAAACCAGTAGAAGACAGTGCATTTTTCTCAAAAATCCCATTACCATTATCTCCATCTTCGTCGTCGTCGTCGTCACTCTCTTCCTCGGTAACCAAACCCCCAAGATTACGCATTAAACCCTTTCTCTCGTCCTCACCATCGTCCAACTCATCATCATCATCATCAATAAAACCCCTTTCACCTTTTACTCCTTTATCATCTCTCTTAAGCCATAAATCCCTCTCTCCCTGTCCTCTCTTCTCATTCTGTAAACCGAAAGTTCCACGGTTCTTTCTCGGCGGACCAAACGTCGACACAGTTCTCCTTCGAGATGGCTCACCAAACTCGTCTGAGTCACTCTCCCTTCTCCTCTTCATTGAAAACCCCTCTCTACCTCCACGTCTATTGCTAGGGCTATCTCTATCTCTACCAGGACCCCTCTTACTTCTGTTACGACAACCCATATCAGAATCTGACTCGTCTTCGCTAGTGACTCGGCCACGGAACGAGCTGGTCCTCAAGTCACTAACCCAATCACTGAGTTCGGCCTCGTCTTCAACTAAACTCTTGGAAGTCCTAACCTCTCCTCTCTCTCGTTCAGCACCAGTGCGGCGGGTGAATTCGGGTCTCGACCCGGTTGGTCCAGGTCGAAATGAACGGGTGGAGAACCGAGAAGAAAACCCTGGGTACTTGAGCTTAAAAGGGAAGACCCGAGAGAAAATGGGGACGGACCGACGGGTATTTATGGAGAGTCCGACATTCATGAGAGGGAAACGGGTTACGGGAGGAGATGGGTTAAGCAGACGGAGTGGTGGAAGGAATTTAATGGACATTGCGATTAGCTGGATTTGCTAGCTTCCGGTTTTGGAAGCCGGAGAATAGATGGACTGGGGTTTAAGGTTTTTATGGTTTTCAAAGAGAGGGTGCAGTTGTTGGGATAGGGTTTAAGTAAGTGGAAGGATAATAAATGCCACGGTATGATTGTCCGGTGATCTAAACGCATCGTTTGATTCGTAGGATATTTTCATGTGTTAATTATAACTTTGTTCCCGTAGTTTATTGAAATAATTAACCAGTCTCTATATCACCTCAATTTGCTCCCTCTCTCTCTCTCTCCCTCTCTCTCTCTCTCCTTTTCAAGTAATCTTCTTTCCTAATCAAATTATCGCACCAACACTTTTCTCTATTCTGTTTTTCAAGTAATCTTCTTTCCTAATCAAATTATCGCACCAACACTTTTCTCTATTCTGTTTTTCAAGAAAAAGGAACAAAACAAAATGGAAAATATAATGAAATTGACGGGAGGACTAATATAAATATATATATATTTCAATTTTTTAAAAAAATATTTTTAAAACGTATTGGAAGCCATATAACCAAATAAAGGTGAGTTGGATATGGATGAGAAGTTGAAATGTGAGTAATCTTCCACTCTGTAGGAATTGATTCAGCGTCCAGGAGGAGAAGGAGAAGGCGAGCAAAACAAGGGTGAGAAGTTGGAATATCGGGAAGTGCCTCTTGGGAAATCAGATTCAACGTGCTTAAGATGGATTTGGGCTTCTTACAACTAATAATGGACTGACCGATAGAGATAGATATCAGTTTAATGAAAGAGGAGAAGAAACTAGAAAACAGAGAGCGCAAACCAGTTGAGTGATAAGTAGAGGTAGTCTTGTTATTAATGGAGATGCTGTGCTTCATACCTGATCATCCTTGTTATTCATAGATGTTTCAGAACAGATGATCATAAAAAATCCAGTTGCAAATCTATGAGAATATGGTGGCAAACCTGTTGTTGCTAGGGTAGGGTGGCAATCTTACCTGGAATTAAGTTGAGAAACAGACAAAAAAAAGTTCTGTTTTTCGAATACAGGTTAGCAACTAAACTAATTAACATTGTATTTTTCTGAATGTCTTAAAATGTATTAAAATAATAGTTTTTAAATGTATTAAAATAATAGTTTTTGTTTTTTAAAAATTATTTTTAATATTAGCATATTAGAAAATCTATGAAGAAAAATATAAAAAAATCTCAATTTTTTTTAAAAACATTTTTGAAACGTAGAACTTATACTCTGGTTTAATTTAAATTTTAAATGTAATAAATAATTCATTTTTATTGAGTTAGTCTAGGCTTTGGACGTGGTAATAAATACATTATGCTTAATGTATGCACATGTAAAGAGTTTAAGGATTCTTCTATTTTTGGGTCGTTATTTTTTAAAAAGATTGCTGAGTTGTGAGACTTTTTTTATAAAAAAAACATATTGGTTTCAACTAGTATATATTTGGATGTTTTAGTTGTAAATGTAATTAATCAATACGTTATCAATGTACATGATTGCACTATATACTACCATTTAAAACAATAACAGATGGTATAAGAAGTTGTAGAAGTATGAAAAGTACTCATAACTGTTACTAAATATGCTAAAAGAGCCGGGATAGGTTCCACGGTTCGCAAGACGCTCCCCACTGCTTCTTCCTTTCTTTTTTTTTTGTATTTTTTTAATTCAGTCCTCCATATTTTTTATTAAATTATTTTATGATGTAATTCTACACATTAAAGTTTTAAATTGTAGCGTAAAAACAAAGTTAAGAAAGAGAGAATGAAAAAACAGCGTAGCTAATCTTAGATTTTTTTAAATTCTTATTTTAATTTAAAATTTTATTTTATTTATTTTTAATTCGTGAGTTTGAGAAAAAAAATTAATGGAAACTAGTGAAATAAAAAAATGTCATTGGTTATATTATTATAATAAAAAATTTATTTTTTATGTCAAAGGCGATGAAAGTTCTACTAAGATTGAAATTTTGTTTGAATTGGTTTTGTATTTTTAAACAATTTTATAAGTGTTTTGAAAAAAAATATTGATTTATTAGCATTTACTATGTATTTTTAAATGAAAATGTTGAAAAATAAATTTTTGGTTAAAAAAACCAATTTGATTCTACAACCACTAATTTAGAAAGTTAGAATTAGATAGATAAATAATATATTATCCATTTTTATTTTAAAAAATATATTAAAAAATTATATAAATTATATTCTGAAATCTTATCTAACAATTTAAATTTTTAATTTGAAAATATTATTATTATTATTATTATTATTAAAAAAGTAGATTACTTTACATTAAAATATTATTATATATATTTAAAAAATTACTACAATGATAGAAAAAATAATGTAATTTCGAATATAAAATCAAATAAGAGAAAATCCTATTCATCTTCACACCTAAATTAATAAAATATTAGTTATTCTGGGGCTCTATTTATGCAAAGATAAAATTTCTTTAACATTTAATTTTGTTAAATTAAATCTTATTTGTTTTTGTATTTAAAAATTTTAAAAAATTAAATGTTTTTATTTTAAATAAATATATTTTTTAGTAATTTTAGATAATTTTAAAGTGCTAATATGAAAAATAATTTTTTAAAAAATAAAAAATATTATTTTAATATATTTTTAAATAAAAAAATTTTAAATAACAATTATAATTACAAAGAATGATTTCCGGGGAAGCGGAAACGATTCTTGTTTGATAAACGCTACCGTCAAATTCCAAGGAGTCAAACACTCGATATTTGATGAGGAAATTTTACAAGTCGAGCCTCGAGGTGGCTCCAAAGGTCAAAGATGGCAAACACTCGCGGGAATTTGGAAACCCCTATGGCCCCATTGCTTTTCTCGGACCCCAAATCCCAGAGACATTAACGGCCACGCGAAAGCCACGCTCTGCCTCTACCTTTTCGACACGTGTGTGATTGACAGCCGAGTGTGACGTTCCGCACCGACATAATGTCAGGATTGTATGCGAGTGATTCAATGCAATCTTCACGATTGGTTGATTTGTACAAGGAAACAAAAGCTGTCGCATGTGTCGTTTGTTTATTGGTTTCTTTGTGATTGATTAATTTTGGAATTTCCTATTTTAAGCTCATAGCAATGATTTGTTCAGTTTATTTTAATTAGTAAATTAAGTTGATGGTTAAATACGTATTAAAAATTCCTTCGCCAGTGTCCTCGAATCTGATTAACGTGTCAATGCATGCTTTGCTTGGCTCGTGACGGCTCACGAGCCAGCTTTCAAATGTCACGTAAAATTCAGTGTTCACGGTAATTCTAATATTTTTCATCCTGGCCATCCACTGGTGCGAATAATTGTATTTTCAAAATATTGTTTATGTTTACCTCTTACCCGATCACCTATTAACTGAGAAAAACTAAAAACTACAGAATTTTACCGTAGCCTACGCACAATTTATTATGAACAATGTTATTCAATAAATTGTGTTTTTTTTTTTAATTTTGGTTATAGATTTTTATTTTATTTTTGAATTTTATCATTTCATGTAATATTTTATGTGTTAATATTTTCTCCTCTGTGTGTATTTCTCGAGAATTCAAAGTATTTTATAAAATTTTGTAATTAAATTAGAGGCCATGTTGATAAAATAAGATTTAAAATTGTAGCGATAAGAATGATTAAAAGATAAAGGACTGGAATAAAAACCACAAGCAATAATAAACAATAATACAGCCTTCTCTATTCTTGCATTAAAAACGACATTTTCATCTCAAAAATCTTCATTTATGCATCTATGGTCCCTAGCATTTTAGACTCCTGTGGTCGTGTCTTAAACTTCATTTTTTTTACATTTTTTTTATGGGTGTTAAGAAATAAAAGAGAAAATCACTAAAAAAATATAGAAAAATGGTTAGTTAACCATGTTATAAAAAAAATAAAATTGATATTGGTGTAAATGAATTTTTCTTAACAATAAAAGTTTTATTACGATGTTTATAAACTTTCATCACTTGAAAAATGTAGGCTGGGCATAGGATTTTTTTTATTAAGTTGTTTTTTGCATTTTTTTCTCACCGGTTTAGAGTGTTTGGGTTTGATACAGGTTTATTGAGATGATTAAGATATAGATTTATTGAGGTGGTTAAGGTGTTTTTTTTATGTTCCATATAAATATAGTTGATAATGAGTTTTTATGATCTAAAAAAACTTGGATATTAACTCTCTGGCTGTTTGTGATGGTCACAAATTTTACTAGTAAATGACAAGTTATTTGTTTATTTTTTTTAATAGGTTAGTCAACATTCTTTTTATTGGGCCAAACTTGCGAGGCCACCGTCGTATTACTTTTTTAAATAGCTATTTAGTCAATTTTTTCCCTTATGTTTTCATTCAAATACATTATAGATAAAATAATTAAAATAATATTAAAATTATTATCCATCTATTTATTTTAATAATATAACAGGGTTCATGGTAATATCATCAATTTATTTTTAATTATGATATTTCCAACTTGAAATAAATATCTAAAAACTTCCTCATAGACACTTAAAAGAAAATAGTTTTTTTTTTGTTATTTTTTAATAAATTTCTTTGCATGTTTTCACCGCTTTGATCCATTATTTTTCTGCAATCGTACATGAAACATCAAAGGATTATTTTAATATTTTTTTATTAAAACTTGCTTTAAAAATCATTACAAGCTTTTATTTTAACAAATAATCCTTCTTATTAAAAAAAAAGTTTTCATTAAAAGAATTAAGAAATACATTAATAAAAAATAGTGTCTTGATATGAGAATTACATTTTTCCTACCTATTTCAATTTTTATGAACCTTTGTTTTAATTTCCGTTGATTTTTTTCCAAAAAAAAGAAGAAGAAGGCACTACTAGAATATATGTTTTTATTCAAACTTGAAAAAAAATACGAATAAGATAAGAATAATTAATGTGAAAAATGTTTTTCTATAAAATTTAAATAGTCGTCTTCCATGTAAATATATTTTTTAATTGTAAAACAATAAATAAAACAAAATTTAAATAACCTATTCAAAGAATTGCTCGAGAAAATAACGAGCATAAAAAAATTAAATTCACTCTTGACAACATTGTTACGTGAACAATTGTATTTTATAAGATTTTTATTTTTATTTATTTTTATTTTTTTAATTTCATCATTACATGTCATGTTCAGTAATATTTTATGTGTTCAATTTTTCTTTAATTTTCACATTCTCGTGATTTCAAAGTGTTTTGTCATCTTCTCTTGATGGGTAGCCTCCATTTGGTGGCATGTGCAATACCCATGCTAGTCAATTTATATGGCTTGTTTACCCCAGCCCACCAGAGGCTTTTCCACCATGGGTTTTCACTTTTTATCTTGGTTCCTCGATACTTAATTATTTTACATCATTTCACATCATCGTGATTTTATTTTATCTTGCCAAATTAAACATCAAGAGAGGTATGAATTTTTTCCAATAGCATTGCAAGAGCCTCATATTTAGACAATTAAAATAAAATATCAAGTTAAATCTTAACAAAATTTAATTTAAAATGATCAAATTAAAAGGAAAAAAGAGAGTCAAGTAACTAGAAAAAAAAAAACTTCCAATGTGAAGGGCACTTGTTTAATCTTTAATTTTATTCGTTGAATCTTTAATTATTTTATATTAATGAAAATAAATTTGATTTTCTCAAACCAAGCATTGAATATCCCCTTGGCACCACATGATCCCTTCACGGAAGTATAAAAATAAATCACAAAGATTAATCACGTATAAAGATCAATCCCATATCAATGCAATGTCACAATAACCAAGTAAAAAAAATCAAAATAAAAAAATCAGAAAATAAATCACAAAAACCAATACGAAATAAAAAACGATGTTAAAGGACCGAATAAAAAAATAAAGAATTAAAAAAAAAATGAGTAAAAGAAAAGGGCTTTTATTGTGAGAACCACATTAAAAACTCTAATAGGCTACCGTTAATGACCCGTGCCTCTTAACTTGTTTTTAATTGTTTATAGAAATTAGTTTTATTGAGCTCAGTATAATTATTTTCTAAAAAACCTTCAACTGAGTTCTTTAAGAATATTCAACTTAATTTCTATAATCTAAATAATACAGTTGCAGACATATATTGTAAAAAAAAAAAAAACCTACCTTTGAAGTAGGTTTTAGTATCCATTGATGCCCAAGTCATTCTAAAAATATTCCTATTATCTAATAAGAAAAGTTAATGATGGCAGATACCACGGCAGTCACCCGGTAACCACCATGTCTTTCAGGTGGATCTTTGCTGCTTCTTTTTTTTAACCACCGGAACAATAATTCCGAGAAATGCTGTTACAGGATCCAATAAAAAAGTTGGCATTGTCACAATTCTGGGCAGTGGTGGTCCTGGCCGTTCGAAGAAGCATGATATCCAGAAGATCTCATTCAAGATCAAAAGGATTGGCTCGATGGGCAATAAGATTTCCAGAGATGGACCACACGCTGATAGTTGGACCCCAATAGGTAAATTCTGATAATGATAATAGTTATGCTAGCCATGGTGGTAATGTTATGGCCTGGAATAAGAGTAAAACAACAAGCAACAACTTGGTTTTTGCATTACAGCGTTCTTGTCATTTTCTCCTGAAGCTAACAAATTAAGAAGTCCAGACCGCAAATTTTCTTTCGTCCTTCAACACCTTGACAGGTTATGCGCGTCATGGCCTGATTGAGAAAGCTGGCTTCAGCATTACCGCCCTGTGAAGCTGTCACGGCGAGCTTTACTCCCAACAGCAATCGGTGTCACTGGACCTTTTGTTTGCAAGTTCAAATGGCAATAAAATGCCTGTCCTTTAGAGCAGCAGGCACTGCAAATTTAATGTCTTTCTTCTTCTTCTGGAATTTAGTGTTTTTTTTTTCTTTTCAATTTGCACTAATTCTGCAAAACATCACATTCAATTGCTTAGTATTTTGAAACTCGCACACATCCATCCATCCCTTGTATTGAGTTGAAATGTATTTATTTTAAATAAATATTCAAATTGGAGATCTTTTACAATAAGAGAAACAATAATGTCAATTGTTCTGCAATTCATTGACCGAAAAACGACAATAATGTCTTTATAATAGAATATCCGCTTCTTTAAACGCTACGCGATAAAAAAAACCCATAAATAAGAATTAAAATCTATTATACATATAAAACCCAGCTAATATTGTGGGTTTAAGATCCGTGTTATCACAGTTGAAAAATATTTTTGTATTTTTAATTTATTTTAACATACTGGTTTTAATTGACACTCGTTTTTTTAATTCTAGTTCTGATCCTGTAAAACTTATCACGAAGATAACACTTTACTTCGCGTCGTTAACTTTTCTTTTCAACATTTATCTCAAATAGGCTCCTCGTAAAAGGACGGCTGCCATAGAAGCATTCATGTGCTTTATTTTTTTTTAGGATCGGACAAACCTTCTGAAAAAAATAAAAAATAAATCACAACCAGTAAAAGAGGAGGAAATAAAAAGAAAAACACCAGCCTCCTATGATATTGGTGTTTTTTTTTTGATGAATTTAAAGATTTCCTATTAATTTTTTGTCCTGGACAAATCGGGTAGGCAGGGAGTTTGATCTTCAGTGGTCCATGGTGAACCTTACCCTACACAGTACAGTGTACCATGTATGCTTTTGTTGGTTTCTTGAACAAGTTTGTCTTTGATGTAATATATCTTCGTAAAAAAGTTCGAAGAATGGAAATAAAAATATCAGAAAATTGTAATTTATTTATTTTTGTTAAAATATTACTTCGATGTTTTGAAAGGACATGACAATACATTACACAACAAAACCACCGTAAATCACGGAATATCTCTTCTAGGCTAATAGAGTTCGTTTGATATTTTTAATTTCATGTCAGATATCTAGATAAAGATTCAAGGGGAAGTGAGGAATCTAGAGATGGAGGGGAGCCGAGCTCGTCTTTTATCATGGTTTGTGTTTAAGTCTTTGATTCATCGTTTGTTAGTATTTATTTATTTTTTAAATATTTTTTTTAAATTAAATATTTTTAGATAATTTTAATATGTTAATATCAAAAATATTTTTTTAAAATTAAAAAATATTATTTTAATAAAAAATACTTTCACAAACAATCATTGAAACATTTAAATATTCCATTAATTTCAAATATGATATATGCATAGTAATCAAATGCAAGAAATGATATCATTATTAAGATATGATATCATGGTGAGATTGTGCATCCTTGTATTTGTGATAATTTTTTTGATTAGTATATTTTTTCTAAGTTAAGTATATTTAATTTAATTTAATTTTTAATTTATAGAAGAATTATAAATGTATTTGATTAAAAATAATTTTTAACTTAAATAAAAATTTGTTAGAAAATTGAGTTAAATTCTAAATTAATCAATAATTAAAATTTTTATTCTTGACTTATGGACTCCAACTTACATCACCTCTTCTTCTTCTTCTTTTTTTTAAAAAAAAATTAATTTAATTAGTTTTTATTAAAAGCATTTAAAATTAAAGTTATTTTCACTTTTTTTTCGCCATAAATTATTTATTGAAAATAAATCTTAAATCACAATTCAAAGTTAAAAGTTTTTTTTTTATAAATCACGACCTCATCATTTATCCTACCACAACCTTTTTAGGATGTTTGTCTTATCAATTATTCATGCTCGTTTGAAGGGAAAAAGAAAGAAAGAGTGAAGCGACGAGTGACTTGAGCTTGCACACCAAATGGAGTCAGGTAGATGTTGTCTTGCAAGTTTGTAAATTCTCTACCTTCCGGCCGGCTAAATCACGTGGGTACTTACAAATACAATGATTATGTTTTTTTTTTTAAAAAAATAATATATATTTTTTTAAATTAATATCTTTAGATTTTTTTTTTGTTTTAACAGGCTGATATCAAAGATAAATTAAAAAATTAAAAAAAAATATTACTTCAATAGGCGTTTTCCCGTTCTTTAGATATCGCCAAATCAAATGCCCCTCCACACACACACACATATATGAAAAATAGCAATTTAATAATTCTTTTAAAAGATATTTTTAATTTTACAGCTGAACTACTGAAGTCACCGAACCCGCACTTAAATATTAAACTCAATTTCTGCTTGGCATGGTTTCTGTACTTTTATCCGTTTCTTTTAATATATCGACTAAAAAAATGAGAAATATATTTCGACACTATATTTTTCTACTCCACAACAAAAACATTTCTAAATCCCAGTTAGATTCTTGCTAAAATTAAAATTCTTTCTTTTAATTTATAGATTCTAACGCATACAATCTCTAGTTTTCTAAGATGAATTTGATTATTTTTCGTCCATTATAATTAAATAATCATAATTTTTTAATTTAATAAAATACTAGACATACCTTTGCACCAATTTTCTAACACAAATGAGATCAAATCAGGTAAAAAACATAATGTTTAAGTATAAACTGAGAAATTTATTAATCATTACTTATAATCTGACACGTGGTTTGGATTTACATAGTGCTGTTTGAAAACGAAATCAGGCCAGCCACCTCCAGCTTAAAAAAATCTTTCATGAGAATCACGAGGCGTGGTTAAAACTTAAAAAAAATAAAAATAAAAATAAAAATCTTCCGATCATTATTCCTTAACAGCGCCGTTAAAACCGAAGCCGTGCCATAACCAGCCCTTGCAGCCGTGCCAAAAATTGGTAAATAAAATCCGACTAATTTATTTCAAAAGTACAAAAGAAAAAAGAAAAAAGAAAAAAGAAAAAAGAAAATAAAGACCGACTAATTTATTTCCAGCCTTAGCCATAGACAGATTTCTTGTATAAATTTGGTGAGATTTTTCCCCCACATCCTTCTCCCCTTTCTCTCTGTTATTTGCAGAGCGTCTCCACAATCATTCAACCCTCACTGCAATGCCATAGAATCAGTGCTTTCTAACCAACAGATATCACTCTAATCAGCTGATTTTTTCCACTACTGGCTTCTGTACATTCAAAAATATCCTTCAAGACCTTAGCCAGTGCATTCTAGCTCTATGGCGAACTTTAATTTTATATTTTTTTTGAACTCACAATTACAGTCTAGCTCTTGAGATAGAGGTTGTCGATTGCTGCAGTTCTTAGAAATAACTCAAAAGTAGAGCTCAGTTCGTCGAATTTTGAGCTCTATAAATTCGTCGAAACAACAAAAAATTTGCGATTTTCTCTCTGGTTTTACAGTTTTGGAGATTCAGAATCTTTGTTTAAGGTAATTATTTTTTAGATCTTACTGTTCGTATAGCTTAAAATTTTGAACTGAACCAAACTAACTCTTACGAGTTTTCACAGATTACGTTTTATCTTCATTTTTTTTTAATTTCATGTTAGATTAGGTTGCACGAGGGAGCATTTATGGTAATGATTGAATCAATTAAAGTGCTTTCAACCAATTATGTTTTAACTTTTTAAGCAGTTTTAACAGTTTCTTATACAATTTTTTTGGCCAAACTGATTATTAGACTGAGATCTGATTGACTTTCATTTTTTTTTTTGCCTAAATAGTGGTTAACATGGAGTGAAATCTTTGGAGCGTCTAAAAGGAATTTTTTTTAACCAAATCATTTGCCATTTGGCTGCACAAAAGTCGGCTATGATATTTTCAAGATTTTCTGCCCAATTAATTCTATGGTAGAGTATGAAGAAGAAAACAGTAAAGAACAGTAGAAGCATGGGTAAGACTTATAGAACATTTGAAGTTGGAACATGAGATTAGGATTCAGGATTAGTAGAAAACCTCTATCTTATATAATTTATCGGTAGCATGTCTCTTAAACTAGCTAATGAAGTCTGTACTTGCTTATTATCCAGTAAAGTTTTAATCCTGATTCTTACAAGGAAATGATAATTGGCGTAGAATTTTGGTGCAATGCAGTACCATTGTTATGTTTGGGTTCTGAGTTCTTGTATAATGAGAATGATCGGTTTATGAAATACGGTTCATGGGTCAAAGAATAGAGTGAACCAGGATATGAATTTATGGAATTTGTTAGTCTGAAGGATTGTAAATAAAGCTTGTGCGTGGGGAACGTGTTCATCTGGTGATCTCTAGGCTTATCAAACATGGTTGAATAATAGCATAACATTTGTGTTCACTGGTTGAATATTATTGAATTGAGGAACATCAAGATAGTATTACCTGTCTAGATTGTAAGAGGAAATTAAAATCTGAAAGCAAGCATTTCTAGTCTTATTTTGGTGTGCACCGTTAAAACTTTGCTGATTGATATTTCCAATCTAGTTCACATTTTGTCTTGCGGTTTCTTATGTATTTTTCTATTTCCAGGCCTGAATTGCCTCCATATATGACCCCGGCAGAAGTAGAGGCTCTTATTTTCACCTTAGTAAATTGACCTTAACAGCACCCAGGGAATATATGAGCTAAACAAAGAGATGCTGTCAACTTGCATTCAGCTGGAATGAAGACCTTACAGGTCTGTTGTACATGCACACGTGTCTTCGTTTGTGTATGCATGCTTGCAAGAAATTCTCCCCACTCTCCAATTTTCCTCAATTTATTGACAAATGTCTTCTCTAAAGTTACATTCTTTTGGGTTCGAAGCAGTTGTTTTTCTTGGCTAGTGAAAAACTGAAACCTCAAAGTTTACCATATGCTCTAAAACATCACCCTGCTGCTTTCCCTTTATCCTATGCACACACTCAGCCACTCCATGTGCTTTGAGAACGTACATTTCTTCTATTTTTTTTTTGTTTGCACAGTTGATACCCAAACTTTGTCTTCTCCACACATCCAAATGCCTTTTATTTTCAGTAGTGGCTATCTTCAGTGGTCATAGGCACTGAATTGTAATGCCCTGGTCATGCATTATGATTTGTCATACTGCAAGCTACTTTACTAATGTATTCTAACTTGGCCATTTCAATTGGCGATGGCTTGGCAAATGTGCCACTCCAGCTTTTACTCATCACCACCCAAATTCTAAGGCGACTGTATGGATACCACTACACTTAACCATGTGCTAGATCTCAATTCGTTTGACTTGAGGATAAACCTTGTTGATAAGGGACAAGAATTGAATCTAATATTTTGAATTACAGATTCATTTAGGCACTCGAACTTGTGTTACTTCAAAATTCTGGGTAAAAGAAAGCAAAAAAATATAGCTTGGAAAGAAGTGAATTTACTAGTTGCTGAAATCCATGTTCTGGGACTCAGTTAAGAAGTCACATGTTGAAGGACTGTTTGTTGCCCTTCAGTCCTGATTGTATTTTTGGCTCTTGAAAAACTATCACATATATAACTATTGTTTGTCAATAATTTGACAAGAATATTCATCTGGATTATAGAGTGCACAAGAACAGTCCACCCAAATTTCACAGGATTCCCAAAGTGAGCAACAGAATAATCACAAAACAGAGGCTCCAGTAGCAGACTCTAGTTCAATATCCGCATCAAGCAATGATAGCAGAAAGGTTTCACGCCAAGATATTGAACTTGTAAGAAAATGTGATCCCTTTCACGTTTTTTCAGTTACTATTAGTACTCACCATTTTTTCTTATATAGGATTTGATCATAAGAGTAGCTTAACTGATCTGGCTTCCTTTTTCCTGCTTTTGATAATATGTATTAATGGCTATTGCAGGTCCAAAATTTAATAGAACGCTGCCTACAATTGTATATGAATAGAGATGAGGTTGTTAAAACCCTCTTGACCCGTGCTAGGATAGACCCTGGGTTTACGACACTTGGTAGGGTTTTCTGAAATTTTCATTTTTAAGCTGTCTTTGCTATCAACAAGTTGCCCTCTCAATCTTGCTGCATGGATTTTGTATCATGTATTTATCAAAAAGCTGTTTGAGTGGAGTGATCATGGTACATTTGATCATAGATCTTGACCTTTTCACAAATTAATCTTACAGTAACCTGATTAACATTTTTCTTGTCAAGCATTCAAACTAGAAATCTAGTCTGATATTTTCCTTTATATTTCCTTGCTTTTGCAGTATGGCAGAAGCTGGAAGAAGAAAATGCTGATTTCTTTAGGGCCTATTACATTAGGCTGAAATTGAAGAAACAGATTCTCTTGTTTAATCACTTGCTTGAGCGTCAATATCATCTCATGAAGTATCCTGTACCTTCAAAAGTTCCCATGGCTCCAATACAAAACGGGATTCATCCCATGCCCGGTAAGTTCTAATTTTCTAGTGGAATGATTGTGAAAAGCACAAAGCATCCTTTATCTTAGTACAAGAGAAATAGTGAAACTTCAAAAAAATTTTCTTCAATTCCAACTTTTATATGGATTCCTAGTTTATTTTTATCTGAAGTGTAAAGAAACCAAACACCATTGATATTTAGTTCTTCTTTTATTAACTTCCTAAAAACAAACCCTCACTCGAGATACTTTTACCTACCATTGTCGTCAATATCTTGAGGGTAGTGGTTTTCTTTTTTACTGGGATCTTAGTAAAGCACTAGTGTCTCACTTGCCTCTGCTGTTATCATTTTCCCTCCAAGTTCATAACTGAACTATGTTTTCTATTATTATGTTCAAAAGGTATCCTAGAAATTGATAATGTGGTTCTTTCATCATTTTCTGCAAAGCAATTTTGTGAATGCGAGTTTCATGGTGCCTGAAGGTTTGATGACAGAGTTGTCCCATGAGTTAACAAGGCATTTTTTTTTTTATATAACATTGTATCTTTTATTCAACGCCACTTTTTTGCAGTGCAGTTAACAATTTACCGATGGGATACCCTGTCCTGCAACAACCCCCAATGCCAGCTCCAGGTCAACCTCATCCTGACTCAATGAGCTGTGGAATATCAAGCTGTCATGTTGTTAATGGAGTCCCTGCACCAGGAAATTTTCATCCCATTCGGATGCATTCTGGAAATGAGTGAGAACTTTTCCATCCTCATTTTATTATTGTTAGATCTACTTAATGAACAGAACTTATCCTTGGCAAGGGCTACTACCTGGACATGGGAACATGGTTTCACTTACTATGTGGATGCATCTTCATGCCTTTGAATTAACTATTACTTTTAACTGCTGAATGAGATAGTTGCCTTTTTCTAAACTTTGGCATTTATTTCATGTCAGCCTAGTTTGCCGTAATGTGTCCAGCACATGTCTAATTATCCTGACATTTAATGAAAATCCTTATTAGAAGTGGTTCTGAGTGAATGCACGTTGCTATCAAACACAAGTACATTTTTTTTCCTTCTGAAAGTGGTAGCAATTTATGTATGTTTGTCAGTGACTTTGGAAAAATCCTTAATCTAGTGAATTATGTTCTCCTTGCTTTGATATTAGCTATTGGTTTATTAAAAAAACCAGCTAATTGCTGCTGCTCTTGTTCTTGTAGTATGGTGATGGGAAATAGTGCAGCTGATACAGCTCCTGTAGTGCCACCAGGCAGTGCCATTTCATCTATGTCTGAGATGCCTCTGAGCCCTACGTCAGTGACATCTAACGGTCATTTTCCATTTACTGCATCTGACATGTCAGGAATGGGGGTGGACACCTCAGCACTATATACAGCATTTACATCTGATGCGGCAAGCTCTGTAGGATTGCAGCTTGGACCAGATGGTGGGGCTGGAAATTCCAGATCATTGGAACAGATTCAATGGACTTTCAGCCTTTCAGACCTAACAGCAGATCTGTCGAACCTGGGAGGTAGGTTGTTTATCATTCTTGTAATGGGATAATTGCCTTTTCAGCCTTTTAAATCTAAAGGCGGATTTTTGAGTTTTTATCAGTCAAGTAGATGGAATTTAAATTTTCACAATTTGCTATACCGACATTTTCAATTGTGCTAATCAATTGATTTCATCAAATGCTTGTCAATACCTCCATTACTTAATGATGTGGTGGTTTGACTTTGACCAGCTAATATCATGAAATTGGTTTTTGGTTAGGAAAATTTCCCTCTTAAACATTATAGAAATCAGTAATAAAAAAAAAATACTATTGATAAACATCCAAACCACAATTAGGACTCAATCCTTATTAGAAGTTTTTTTTTAGTGACAGTAACAATTTTCATTTCTTAAAACTTTTAAAAAAAAGTTTCAAAATATTTTTAATGTGAACAAATGAGGAAAAGATTTTTATCCCTTTTAATAATATTTTTATTTTTTAAACAGTTATATGACAAGAACTTTCCCTTTCAATGATTATTTTTTTAATTATAATTAATTGCTAAATTATTTTAAAGTCTTAAAAACCCCTTTATGATGTTAATTGGTCAGTGTCAAGTATTTAAAAGTCTTAATATTTTTAGCATAATCAAATGAGTAAAAGGTTTTGATTTTTATCATAAATATTTTTTTATTTTGACACACCAAGTTATTGAGAACTCTAGTTTTATTATTATTGTTGTTGTTGTTGTTAATTGCTATAAATTTAAAAGGGAACTTTACCTTTAAAAAAATCCTCTGGTCAAAATCAAATCACCAAATAATAAATAGATCAATGGGGATTTGGCAAAAGTATTTGATTGATACATTAAAAAATTGGTGGTATATTGCAAGTGAGAAAAATTAAAATCCACATACTTGATTGATAAAACTCAATAGTCGGTGCACAAATAGTGCAATTTTTTGTCTTTGTAACTGATCTTATGTGTATGATTAAATATAACAACAACAACAATCAAATTCCAATCCCCAAACTGTGTATGGTTAAATGCATTAGAAATCCATGTTGTTATTTGTGGAAGAAAAGTTTAAGCAAACTGTCATTGAGTATCAGAAGTTTAGATTGATAGAAAAGACACCTTTGGAAAGATATAATCATTCTGAAATTTTCTGATGCCAAACTGCTCATCTTTCTCTATGTTACTGGATTTTGTTTTCTGCTTAAGATGCATATTATGCTAGAAATATTGTGAGGTTAATGAAAGATCCGAGCTCTGAAATTTCAATCTCTCTTTGCTAAAGCAGAACATTTTGCTGTTCTGATTTGTTTAAGACTAGTGTTGTAGATTGTTTAAATGTGATAGGATAGATTCAACACCTTTATATTTATGTCCATGGAAATGTTTTATCCCACTGCTATTTCATACAAAATTGTGGAGATATCTTACCATTCTGGAAACTATTGTGTTTATGTAATTCCTTTTCCTCGAGTCGTGATTAAATCTGTTACCTTGGAACTGTTTGCAGACTTAGGAGCTCTAGGAAACTATCCTGGTTCCCCCTTTCTGCCTTCTGATTCTGAGATCTTGCTTGATTCTCCAGAGAACGAGGACATAGGTAATGGAGTTTGCATCTATTATAATATTCTCTCTTTGTTGACTGATTTTTCTAGATTCTCTTCTTTTTTATATGGATCATGGTCATTGGTTATATGGATCCTTTTGCATCATTAAGCTTGATCATGAGCAATTTTCAAATTAAAAAATAAAAAAGACATCATTTGAATAGGCTGGGTGATGCGATACTTATCAGAAGTCATTTCAAGATCCTGCAGAGTTATTCCTGTTTATTTCCTCACTTGAAATTCTATTTACCTCTATTTTTGACAAGCGATGCTGATAGATTTATTCTGCAACAGTGGAGGACTTTTTTGTTGATTCCGTCCCAGGGCCAGCATACCAGTCAGATGAAGAGAAGTCCTAGTGTAAGGTTAGGTTCAATCCCTATTCTCTTTGAAATTTTCAGGATAGAGAAAAATTAGATGAATAAGATTTAAGTGGTTGTCATCTATTTTTTAGGATTTTAGTTTGTCATTTTCAACAAATCTGAACAGCTTAAAAGTGCTCCAGTAATGTAGTCTTGATGGGATTAGCATGCCAATAGGGAAGAGTAATGTTACTTTTAGTTGTAATTCTCAGCTCAGAAATTGAAAGGCAATTTACAACAACTTACTCCTCCCTGCTGTTGTTGACATCGAACTCTCTTAAACGGAAAGCTTGAGAGCATAATTTGTGACATTTATTTGGACCTATTCGTGTCATAATCACCATATCTGTGAATTTCTTTGGATTTAAGAACTTAATTGGGATTATTTAATGTTTTGATACGAGTGACACATGATGCTTGTGTGAGTGCTTTAAACCATCGTAAAGCACTTAGAAAAAGCCCTAAATAGCAGATAGTCTCAGTTATAGAAGCCTGGGTCGGTATTACCGCCCCTGCAGGCAACCCCAATCCAAGATTTAATTTCATTTTTGTATATATTGATTATGTTCATCCGCAAGGCATATAGACAAATATTCTGCCCATCTCCTTTCTTAAAAGGATGGTGGGGTCGTTCTTCTCCAGGACTGGTAATCTTCAAGCTATTTGGCTGTTTGAGGCTTGGTAAGTCGTCCTGAGGAAGCATTGATAAATACTAACGAGGTAGCCAGTTTCTGGTGGGATAGTAATCCCTGGCATGATGGCAACGGAGCGTGGCTCAGTGGTTGAGCGTGGTTCCGTCAACTATCTCTGGTTATTCGAGCCCACCCTCTTCCACCTCTGTAGGATAAAAAAATAAAAAAATAAGGGCCAACGGATTAAAGGGGGGTAAATGGGGTGACATGAGCATTTTTTCCAAGTTGCTAGTTACCGAGAAATCCTTCTCTGACCTTAATTTCAATTTTTCAAAGGAAAAAGGGTTGGTTGCGTAGCTCTGCACGTGGTAGTTCTTGTTTATTTTTATGTTTTAAAAATACTTTTTAAAAAAATTAAGTTTTTTTTAAAAAAATTTTCTGTTCTAAATTAATATTTTTTAGTATTATATATTATTTTAATATATTGATATAAAAAGTAATTTTAAAAAATAAAAAATATGTTATTTTAATAATGAAAAGTATTTTAAAAGTACTTATAATTACAATTTTAAACAGGCTCTGTAGTCCTATTTTTATTATGGAGACATGTTTATCATATTTAGTTCTGTATAATTTTCTCTTCAAACAATGAAGGTCACAGAGGACATTTTGCCACCGTTTGAAGAAAACCTTTATGGTGTGAAAGAGTGAAGGTTCTTTGCATCTACACGGCAATCGTTATTGGACCTAAAATAATGTTCCCCGAGCTCACAGCTGAAAAAAGGAAATCACCAAATAAACGCAAGAAATTCTTGTTTCTGCTCGGCATGCAAAGATGATAAAAACGTCCGTCTAATTTTCGTTCCCTCGACATCCTTACTTTATGCCTCGAGGAGATGCCTTGATGATTTTAATAATTGAATCTAGCTGGAGGTGTTTCATTCAGAAAGCAGAAAAATGTTTAACTGGCCATCAATTTGGAATGAGCTGGTATCGTTTAAATAAAATTGCCTAGCACTTTTGTTTGTTCTTTAAAATGAATAAAGAATTTGCATGTGACAAAAAACAAAGGAGACGGAAAGCTATTTGTTTTATTTACAAGAGAAGGACCACACCATATGTCCCCTTCAGGAATAATTTAACCCCTGCCAATATTTTTATTTTCCTTCGTATTTGATTTATTTATTCCCGACGGAAAGCTATTCCTAAAAAATATGATTCCTTGTTGACCTCCTCCGATGGCTGTAGAGGTTGAGATAACCCACCTCTATTTTGATTGCCTGTTGCTAGTGGAGTTCATGATTTTCATGCCGGTTATTTTAACCTATGTCATCTCCTAGTGGATTGCTGTTTTCGTCTTTGAAGTTGATGGGATATTGAGATTAAGATATAATAAGTGTGTGGTTAGAATGTGATTTTGATTTTTTTAGCTTTTTTTTAATGTTTTTTAATAGTTTTGATATGGTAATATTAAAAATAAATTTAAAAAATAAAAAATATTATTTTAATATATTTTTAAAAAATAAAAAATATTTTTAAAACTAACGTGTAACACACTTCTAAATAAACGCTATACAACAGTGGAATTTTATTGTGTACCGTCAATATTATAAAAGCATTCCCTTCAATTATGTTTATAAAGATGAAAACGACTCTACAACTAGCAGTTCATTAATAGGGTTTGATGTGGAATCTTTATTATAGATGCAATGGAATATTATACAATATAATTAAATTACAGCATCAAGATGCATAATATATAAGAAGGAAAGTTCCTGGACCCAGAAAATACGAGCACTTGCCCAGAACTGTAGTGGTCAAAGAAATTGATGTAGAAATGAGAATATCTCTTTGAGATTCTACAATAATTAAGATTAAGGATAGCAACATCTTGGAATCCATAGAGAACCCAGGAATTTTATGAACTGGTGTTTAGTTCATTTCACACATACCCCATCCCCGCAGAAGCAAGAGAGAGCTCGCGAGGGCTTGAATTCGAATCTTATCTGTTCGGTAAATAATGTCAAGAGAACCAATCATTGTTTATTGATTTGAGACCAAACGTTAGTTGAATTTTTTTTATTGAGATTAAATACTAATTCTTGTTATATATATATATATTAACACAAATTTTAAACTTAGATTAAAAAAATAAATCTATCCTCAAATATAGTATAACATAAATATTCATAAATGATTGATCAATTAAATGATAGATTCGTTTTTTTTATTTTTATTTTAATATTGTTTTACCCTCGATGTAAATAATATAATTTCTGAAAAATTAAATAAAAAGTATAGAACAACTAAATTTTCCCAAGAAAAGAAAGAAAACTGGAACTGTTTTTTTTTTTTTTGTCCTTAACAAATGCAGCGCTGAATTTAAATATTTACCTGCAATAATTTGAAAAAAAAAAGTATGAAAAGAGGAGAAAAAACTACCTCCTACAATTTATAAATTTGTGACTAACGGTAATTAGTAGCAGGCGGCCCACGGGCTTTGACTTTTCCTTTCAAAAGCAATTTCCTGGGTCATCCTTGGGCTTGACTTGACTTTTGCGCGTTTGGCAAGGGAAAACCATTTTCTTCCTGTCTTTGGTATCCCTTGTTGTTTATCTTTTCCCTCCCTTTTCTCTTTCTCAGAAAGCGCAGACAGTAACTGCCATTGGCGTCTCTCTCAGTACGAAATTTCTAACGAACCAAAACCATGAACTCTCTTTTATTCATAAAGAGCCAGACCAACCCAATAAACGAAGGAAATACTCAGTTGTCTTTGTTTCTTGTTTTGACAGTCAGAGGAAGCCAATTATAACTGATCACGTTATGAATATCAATGGAAATAAATTTGTCAGGTTTGTCACGTGAAATCGTAATCCTAGACACCACATGTTATCATTATTGTTTTTTATACATATGAATTTTAGCATTATTGATGGTATGAGACCAAAAAATAAAAGAAAATTGAATTCTATTGATAATGGAGTAGTGTTATTTTGAATATTTGATCAAATGACTTGAGACTTTAATTATTTATAAACCATCCTGATAGATTTTTTTTCATTCATGTTGGCCATACTGGGTGGTTGGAATCACTCTCAGTGTGTTAATTATAGGGTTTTTGGGCCATAATTAGTTCATGATATAGAGTTGTTTTAGAAGAATATTTTTATTACTGGGTTGAACATAATGCAACTTTCGCATTGAATATTCAGGGTGGTTGAAATCACTGCCGTTCTTCCAGACTCCAGTGCGTAAATTGTAGGACTCTTAGCTTTTTTCTTTGGAACCCCATGTGTAGTTTAATTAATGTGTTGAATTGTTTTGAGAAGAGATTAGTTATACAGGGTTGAGTCTATCATCTCCTCGACGGTTTGCTTGGCTGAACTTAGCATGTCTCTTTTGCGCTTTCAACTCTTACTTTTTTATGCAGGTTTCAGGACTGGAGCTCGGAGAAATCCTTCAGTTCAGAGCAGCAATACTCCAATGAATATGGATTTTACGCAAGAAAAGCCAAACCAATTTTCTATTCAGTTTGGGATAATATCCAAAGAGCATGGGAGATGTGTTCGGAGAGGATTAGAAGCCTAAAGAAACCATTGAGATTCTACTCTAAGGGTGCTCAGCCAGCGAAAGAACCAGGACGTAAGAGGAAGATTCTTGATCCGCAAGGTCCATTTCTCCAGAAATGGAACAAATTTTTTATGCTTGTTTGCGTGCTTGCAGTGGCTATAGACCCCTTATTCTTTTACATTCCGTGGGTTAAGAACACTGGCAAAGATAGATGCCTTGATGTGGACCATAAGATGGAAGCTGCTGCTTTCATTCTTCGTACACTCATTGATATCTTATACATACTTCGCATAGTCTTCCAATTCCGCACTGGGTTTATATCCCCTTCTTCTCGCGTATTCGGAAGGGGTGAGTTGGTTGAGGATCCTAAAGCTATAGCCAAAAAATACGTGACCTCCTACTTTATCATTGATATTCTTGCAATTCTTCCGCTTCCTCAGGTATGCTTTCCTTTTGTTATTTAGCATTAAGAACCATTGTTGACTATGTCCTTAATATAGTCGCAGGAATGAAGAGAATTCATGAATAGATGTAACCCAACCTGCAACTTATACTTGTTAGGGGAGAGGATGCTTGCCCTTGATTCTCTTCCTGAAACTTAAATCGTTCAATTAAAGGATTGTTGTCATCTGAATGCTCCCGTCCTCGCATTTTATCATGGTATACAGATAGATTTTGATTAAACTTGCTACGTCACAATTCGTGATTATTATCACTGGCAAGACTGGTCCTCAACTCACATTTGAAATCTTATCGCATATATTTATATGACTACATATGTTAAAAAAAAATGTGGAACTCGTATGGATGATTCTTTCTTTCTTGCGAAAAATCATTCACTGCTCAAGTGGTGTAAGCTATAGCAATTTGACATTATGATTGTTCTGCTTAGGTAGTAGTTTTAATCATCCTTCCAAGAGTGGATGGCCCGGTTTCACTGGCTGCAAAGAACTTTTTTGAGTTTGTAATTTTCTCCCAATACATACCAAGGCTTGTTCGAATCTATCCACTCTTCAAAGAAATAAGTAGAACTTCTGGCGTATTTACTGAAACAGCATGGGCGGGAGCTGTTTTCAACCTCTTTCTCTACATGCTGGCCAGTCATGTAAGTTGAATCTGGTACTTTACAATCTTTATCATTCTTCTGGTGTATTATAGTGGATTTTTCATAAAGAAACACGTGACATGTTAGATAATTGGAGCCTTCTGGTACTTGTTCTCAATCGAACGAGAAGATACTTGCTGGCATGAGGCGTGTGAGGACCAAGCAAGGTGTGATACTATGTATCGGTATTGTGGACCTCATCGTACAGAAAACTACACATTCATGACTGAATCATGCCCTTTTATCCAACCTGATCAAGTTCATAACTCAGAGGTCTTCAATTTTGGTATATTTATTGATGCTCTTGATTCTGGAGTGGTGGAATCTACTTATTTTCCACGGAAATTCTTCTACTGCTTTTGGTGGGGTTTGCGTAATCTCAGGTTTGTGGATATAGTGTTTTCTATTTCAGTCCTTAACCAGTCACCATGTTCTCATTTGTATTATTTGAAATGGCATCCTGCGTTGATTCATTTTTAAAAGCTGAATGTTTCACTTCAGAGTGTTTCCAAAGTACATCTGTAAATTTCAGAATTCGGGGTAGCTGTTTGATATTTGTAAAAGATTGCCTATTTTGAAATATTGAATATCAGCAGGCGATCTGTGGAATTATACCTTCTATTTCTGAATGATAGATAAAAGGAGACAGGTTAAAATCGCCTGTTTTAAGCACTTGCAATCAGGGTTGGAATTGGACAGCCTGCACCAGGCCCTGTCTTTATTTGAATTGAATGGAAACATGGTCTATGGCTTTAAATAAAACAAAGAGCGAAAAATATGATTAAAAAAATGAAATTATTTACATTCTTATTCTAGTCAAATAAGCTTGCTTCATTTTACATTAACCTTCGGATTACTAAGCTTTGGTACTAATCCATCTTGCATATTTTCTTTCTACAGCTCTCTTGGCCAAAACCTTAAAACAAGCTCTTACATTGGGGAGATTCTCTTTGCCATCTTCATATCCATCGCTGGATTGGTTTTGTTTGCACTGCTTATTGGCAATATGCAGGTAATTCCTTTACATGGCCTTGCAGTGTGAAATAATGGTTAAAAAATGGCCCATACTATGGAATATTGTGATTCTGGAATCTGAACATCTCAGAGCTGTCCTTCAGTGATTCTGCTGACCATTTAAGCCTGATAAATAACATACCTTGAAAAAAGCACAAAATGTTTACCCCTGCTTTTCTTTCCTCTCCCTGCTCATATGTAATATTTTATCTTGACCTTGCAACTGTCTCTTTTGAGGCCGTTATTTGATGATTTAAAGCACTAAACAATTGTGCATCCCGGTTGTCACAGAAATTTCTTCAATCCACAACTGTTAGAGTAGAGGAAATGCGTGTGAAGAGGAGAGACACAGATCAGTGGATGTCTCAACGAATGCTCCCTGATAACCTGAGGGAACGAATTAGGCGGTATGAACAGTACAAATGGCAAGAAACTAGAGGTGTGGAAGAGCGGGGTCTAATTCATAATCTTCCTAAAGATCTCAGGAGGGACATAAACCGCCATCTTTGCTTGGACCTGATCAAGAAAGTGAGTTCTTTTCTTAGTCTTTCTTTCTGTTCTAATTTCTAGCATTATTGGGTTCGCTTAACATGGGCTACAATATGCTGTACTTGCCCTTTTGCTTTGAGAAATAACGATATCTGGAATGTTTAACAACTCTTTAGGTGCCAATGTTTGAAAAAATGGATGAGAAAATATTAGATGCGGTATGTGACCGTCTCAAGGCAGCTCTTTACACCAAGGATAGCTACATTGTTCGAGAAGGGGACCCAGTCGATGAGATGCTATTTATTATGCGAGGTAATCTAGTAAGTGTGACCACCAATGGTGGAAGAACTGGTTTTTTCAATGCTGTCTCTCTCAAGGCTGGTGACTTCTGTGGAGAAGGGTTACTTACATGGGCCCTGGATCCCCAATCCTCCTCCCACCTCCCTATCTCAACTAGAACGGTACAAGCTCTATCAGAGGTTGAGGCCTTTGCTCTAGAAGCTGATGACTTGAAGTCTGTAGCTTCCCAGTTTCGCCAATTACATCACAAGGATATCCAGCACACATTCAGGCAAGTTTTCAAGGATTGTTTCTCCTTTCTTTTCCTGTTGAAACAGTGAGAGGCTAGCGATGGAATATTTTTCCTTCTATCATTCAGGGCCTGATATAAGCATATCCTCTCAGATTTATGCAACTGGGATGATAGATTTCTACTTTCCCTACAAGTTACAGAGACTATTGAAACTTTTTATCTGGCCTTTGTGCTAAAGTCACCACTCATATTCGTGAGCTCATCTTGTTTTCAGGTTCTTTTCAGTGCAGTGGAAGACATGGGCAGCGTGCTTCATACAGGCAGCATGGCGCCGTCACTGTAGGAGGAAGCAGGCTAAAAGCTTACGTCAAGCAGAAGAAAAACTGCAAGATTCTTTGGCAAAAGAGGCCAGTACATCGCCAAGCCTAGGTGTTGCCATTTATGCATCACAGTTTGCTGCCAATGCATTAAGAAATCTGCGGCGGAATGGCACACATGCCACTAGATTGCCACAGAGACTGTCATTGCTGCCTCAGAAGCCAACGGAGCCTGATTTTTTTGCTCAACATCAATAGTAACAATACATTCAAGTGATTCTATCATAGTTTGGCCTCATATCGTCAGGCTATATCACCAGAGATCTCGGTTATACACACACACACACACACACACACACACACATGTATATAATAATAGTGTTGATTTAAGCAAGCTTCCATTGTTCGTTGAATTTAACTGCAATCAAGATTTTGTCCTGACGCTGACAGGCTTGAAAATGTATACAGGGATATATAGATTAATAGAGATTTTTTACGTCGTCTTTTATGGAGCTTGAGTGCTGCCAAAAACATCAATGATGGCCGAAAAACGTTGTATAGAACGAATCTACCCGAAAAAGTAATCAGAAGAATCTATTTCTTCTAGGTAAACTGTCATTTAGACAAAAAGGATGTGCTGAACAAGCACGTTACATTTTCAGAAAAAAAGGCTCATTTTCTTGTCAATGATCACAGGGGACAGGACAAATTCAATGTGCGTATTCTCTGTTTCCTTATTTTGAGAAGGGAATTCGTGGTATAATTCATATACGGATGGGCTACACTAAATTCTTTGGTATATATAAAGTCGACAAAGTCATGGATTCAAAATGTTACCCTAATGCTTTTATATTAGATGCACCACAGCTTAGGCCTGTATATTTTGGGAGTAAAACTACTGCCTTGAAACAGAAAAGGTGCTAGTATATACCATCATAAATAACACTGTGGATGATCTTATCAATTATTAGTTGATACCAGTATGAAACAGACATTAATTAGCAACAAAGAGAAAATGGCATCAACTTCTTTTATAGTGCTGCAGTGTTTTATTCTCCTTTCTTTTACATAACGTACTAGAATTCTTGCCGCAACATGATTTGCTCCACCAGTTCAGCATATATAGCCTGCTGCATTAATAGCCAAACGCACTGCACAGAAAAAAGAAGAAGAAAAGTGATCAGTATACTATATTTCATGCTCTGATGATGAGTACGTACGTGATAGGGAGGAAGGAATTGACTAAGAGATAGAACGATTCATACGTGGAGCAGTCAGTGCTGCTGGAAATAGGAGGAAGAATAAGGGACACCCCACAATTCTTGGAAAGTGCAGGGATGCGAGAGGGATCGTATTTAATCTTGCTTAGTGTGTTCTTAAGACACTCGCATGCATCCTTCCTATCTGATTTGCTTTTAACAAAACCACTAATTTCCTTGACCCCAGCACAGCAAGTCTTTGACGGTTCTTTTGACTTGTCACTGATATAATTCATGCATGAGGTTAACTTCGACACAATTGTCGCGCAGGAAACCTCATCATGATCAGGAGAAGGCATGGTTGGTCTTGAAAGCAACAGAAGAATTACTGCTAGCAATGCAAATAGGTGAGTGCTCGTTGCTGCTGCTTTCAACATACCTGGCTCAGAAACAAATGGAGTGGTTCAGTCTCTTCAATCACAAGGCTGGTTATGATTCATGCTAGCTGCCAGTATGGGAGTTATATATAGACGCTAGCGAGCTTGTGGGATAGATGTTTTGTTCAGCCCAGTTTCTCTAGAGGCCATGACAGGCTCGTGACTTCTTGCTTCCTTGACGGACTAGGACAAACAACTTCTTTGGTAGAGTGTTAAAGTGCAGATGCACTCCATGCATTACTTGTGATAATTTTGTACCTCTAAACAGATTACGCATCCATTTCCACAAAATTACTGATGGTAGGTGATGGTATATTTCCTTTGATTTTCTATTCAATGTTTTAAAAAACAAAATCAGGGTGGTTTGTCTGCTTTGTCTTTCATTTAATCACTAAACGCAGTGTTGTGAGATAGAAAATTCGTTGTAATTAAATTTGTTATCGTCGAAATGGGTATTGGAAAACGCTGCACAAAACATGAATCTTGCTATTTTAAATCATAGTAAATTTGTTCATAAAAAATGTTACTGTTTCTATTGTTTCTATTCAACTCCGCATTTGAATAATTTATTTTATAAGACAAAATAATAAACATATGTGTTATCATAAATTTTTTGAACACCAAATAAAAAATATAATTGTAAATTAAAAAAATGATGATTATATATAATAAAATATAAAAAATTATATATATTAATAAAAAAATATAAGATCTCAAATTAATTTTTAATGTAATAAAAAATAAAATAATATTGTAATTACTACAGTGAAACACTATTTACTTTTAGTTTTGTATCATATTTTTTAAAAAGAAGCATAAATAAAAACATTATAAAAGAATAAAATAAAATAAAAGTATAAATAGGCTGAGTATAAAGTGATAAATATTTTAAATGTGAGGAATAAAAAAATATTTTTTTCATAAACAGATGTAATGAAGAAAATAAAATTATAATGAAATAAAGATAAGAAAAAAATAGTGATAAATAGAGAAAGAATAAAATAATAAATATGAAAAGAATAAAAAATAAAAATAAATCCAAGAATTTTTTTTCTAAATAAGACTAAAAAATATAAAGTTGTCACCGCTATATTACCGTTACAGTAAAAAATGAAGAAAAATCTTAATTATATCATTTCTACCATGGAAAAGGTATTAACAACAACATTTTGGGGTAATTAAATAAACATAACAACACTCCTTGGAAATGATTCAAGCTTTGGTATGAGTAAATTCGTTGCCTTCATGAAATATTACAGAACACTGTGTTGCCACGTTTTCTAGTTTTGCAGCTTAATTTTTTATAATTCCATTTGATGCTTTTAAAAAAAAGGGATTACGAATAAAATAATATGGATTTCGAATAAACTTGTTCATATTTAATTAAATTATTAATAGGTTGCTTTTAAATCTTTGTGATCAATTATCTATTAATATGGTTTTTTTCTTAATTATTGGTAAGAGGCAGCACCGCTATGATATTAGTATGGATTTATGGTATCCAATTGAAGTTTTCTTAAGAACTCATGAGCCATGTTATGTGTTATAAATAAACTAATTATTAGTGAGTTGAGAAAAAATTCCATAATAAATTAGTCGTGGTTTAAAGCTTCCTTCAGCCCCTCTACTTTTAATTTTATACTATTTGGGACCTCTAGATTTTCATTTACAGTGATTAGTCATACTTTTATGAACATTAGTTACAAAAATATTAAATTATGTCAATAAATATTAAAAAATAAAATAAAATTATAAATTTTTAAAAGATATAAAAATTTTATATATGCAACGGAAATATTTTACGATTCTCGTGTAATAACTCAAATACTTTCTAAATAAATAAAAGGAATAAATATATAAACAAAAGAGAAACAAAAAAATAATTAAAAACATATATTTTTATTTTATTTTTTAAAAAATTCAGATATAATTTTTTTAAATTATTTTTTATAATATTTATAATAAAATATTATTATTTTATTAATTATTTTTTTACGAGTCATTTAAAATAAATAAAAAGATATAAATAGTAAAGAAATTTTATATTTTAATTGAAACTGTAAGCCCAAGTACCAACCCGAAAAATTAAAAGCCCACTGACCAAAACCAACACGACCAGGCAAAACAACCAGGGCCCTTCCTTTGTATTTGAACTACAAATCCGCTTTGTCCGTAATAATTTTGATAAACTTCATGTCCATCAGGTATCATCCTTCTCCAAAACCAGCAGCCATGGAAGATCACAGCGATCCCATGCCCTTCCAGATCCTCGCGAAGCTTCTAGACGGAAAAACAACAATCCTAAATTTCGAAACCCCAGACTCATGTACAACCCAATCAATCAAGCAAAAAATTTTCGAAATCACTAAAATCCCTATTCATTATCAACGCTTGATATGCAGAGGAGTCCAATTAAACGACGACGCTATCATCACAATCCCCGAATCCACGGTCAATCTCCTCCTACGTCTCCTAGGTGGAAAAGGCGGGTTCGGGTCTCTCCTTCGCGGGGCTGCCACGAAAGCTGGTCAAAAGAAGACGAATAATTTTGACGCGTGTCGGGATATGAGTGGAAGGAGACTGAGGCACGTGAATGCGGAGAAGAAGTTGGAGGAGTGGAAAGCGGAGGAAGAGGATAGGAGGTTGGAGAAGATTGCGGAGGAGTTTATTAAGAAGAAGGCAAAGAAAGGGAAAAAAGGGGCTGGAGATGGTGAGGCGGAGAAGTACGTGGCTAGGTATAGAGAGGAGTCGGCGAAATGTGCTGCAGTAGTTGAGGAGGCTATGAAAGAGGTGTTTGGGAATGGGAAGGGGAATGGGTTTAGGAAGAGGAAGGGGAAGGGAGTTGTGGAAGGTATGGAAGCCAAGAAATTGAAGATTTGGTGAGTGTTCTTGTTTGTGTTTATCACTGTAATTTCTTGATTTAATTGGCTTTGATTTTTCCTTTTCTACTTTTTTTTGTTGGATTATGAATAGTTTAGTTTTGAAAAACTGGAAAAGAGGTTACAGGGAAACTGTAGTTGTTTTACAGACTTATCGGGGTGTATGAAAATGAATATTAAAGAGATCAGGGAGTTTAAAATTTGTATATTTTATGTGCTCACGAAATTAGATATTTTCCACAAGTTTGAAGATTCCGGGGAGGGTTTAGGATTCCGATTTAGTAATCTCAGTGTTTATGTTATTGAGATGTTCGGGAGGAAAGGAGTGAGTTGTGAAAAATGCATAGATGTGTATGGCTAGCGTTGTTTATGTGCATCAGAATGAAAATGAAACATGTTTGCTTGAGATTGTCTTGACTTTCTTACACTATTTTACATGATTTTCCTAGTCATATTCTGCATCTTTCCTCTCTTTCATGTGACGTGTGCTTTGAATTTCTTATGATTGAGATTTTTTGTTGTTGCAAGGACGGGGATGAGAAAATTGGGTGAAAGTGAAGGAATGGATGAAGATAGTAGTGATGATGACAGTGACGAGGAAAATGAGAAATCTGTTGTTTTAAATAATGGGAATCATTCAGATTCAAATAACAAAGCCGAGGGGAGTCAAGATTCGGTTACTGGAAATCAAGATGGTGAATATTCTGGTGGTGCTTCTTGTTGCAGTGGCTCTGAAGAAGAAAATGAGGCTTGTGCAGAACAAAACTTGATATCTAATCCCTGTGGAGAAATTGCTCTGAAAAAAGAGGATGAAGTGGTTGAAGCACAGATTCTTGAGGAAACAGTAGCAAAGACTGAAGAGGTTTTTGAAACTGAAGCACTTGAGGCTGAAAAGCAAGAGAATGTTGGACCTAATTCTCAATGTCCAAATGCTTCAGATTCTGGAAAGGGGGGGATTATTGAAAGCAGACCAGTTATTGCTGAACCCAATGGTTTCTCCATATCAAAACCTGTGTCTAATGAGATAGTTAATGTAGGCAATGGTGATTCGGAGAAGCCACTAAATTTTGATGAATTCAATTCAGCATCAGAGTTGGAGGTATGTTTGTGAAGTCCGATGTTTCTTCCTTTATATGTGTAGCATGAGCTTTTCCTGGTCGTCACATTGACTTGATTTACTTTTCTAATTGCTATATTATATATTCCCCCTTCTTTATAACAAAGTTTTGACCTATTAAAAAAACATATGTGGTTAAGAGGCTATACATAAAGATGTGATCTTAAATGTTATTGGATGGAGAAGGATTCATACATTCAGTATCAATGGGGAATGAAGCTTTATTGAGTGTGGTTGAGTAGACAAATGTTATGGATATTGCAGCAATGCTATGCCGGGAGTTTCTGACATCAGTCCAGAAACCCGTTGTTCCATGATAGGATGGGTGTGAATGGAATTGTGACCTTTTCACTGCCCTTTGAACTTTATTTGTCCCCTATTTGTCAATATTGTATTTGTAGCAATGTTAGCAAAATAGTGGAAGGTTGGTATAGAGGTCAGCTGCTTGGTCCACTTTCAATTTTTCTATCTGCCTTAGTAGAATACCTATGTTTATGCATGGCTCTTGCAACTACTGGGATAGGGTGGGTGTTCCAAATTTGAAATTATGGATCTGGATGGTTTTCCTGATCAAACAACTAATAGAAGTTTTCAATAAGATTTGTCACTGCTTTAATTAGAAAGGTAGTTGGAGATATGTAACTTGAGCTGTATTTCTGTTTCTTCCAGCAACCATTGAAAAGCATAAAAAAAAGTTAAATAAATAATACGCGAAAGAGTTTTGCAATCAATGGCTCTATTGTTAATACAATTATAGACTCAATACTTTGCAAACATGAATTTATGATATAAAATGGGATGTCTCTGTTGCGTTGGTGTCAGTATTCTAATGCACGTGTAGTTAATTAAGCTCAATATCTGTAACCACTTAACACACTCGTTGGCTCTCTTCCCCTTCTACTTCAATAGGTACTCGGCATGGAAAGGTTGAAGACTGAACTGCAGGTCCGTGGGCTTAAGTGTGGGGGTACATTACAAGAGCGTGCTGCAAGGCTTTTCCTCTTGAAATCTACTCCATTGGAGAAGCTTCCCAAAAAACTACTTGCTAAGAAATGAGTCTTCTCGCGATGATTCATCTGACTCGGTAGTATGGTAGAGGAATTCGTGCCTTTCAAGTGTGTAGTTTGGAGTTCCGTACATTTTATTAGTTATATTTATTACTCGTAGCCACTGCCTAAATGCCTGGGCTTGCTTGTTGAAGAATGACGAATATTTATATTCTATCTGCATGCCGAGATTGCTTTTTAGCATTTTCTAATTTATATGGATTCCCTTAGTTGAATTTTAACCCTGCATGATAGAGTTACCATAATTTTGAGGTTTGCTTATGACTGTCGGCTGACCGCTAGCTGAATCGAGGTTTGGATGCTTCGTAGGGCCCTGGATGATAATTGGACCCTGTAGGCTATCATAGAGTTATAAAATGTTTATGAATCACTTCAATATAAATAAAATATTTTTATTAAGATATTGTAATATGCTAACATACATAATAATAATAACTAGTCAAAGATCATATGGGTGGCATGAGTTGATCTAATTTTTTTTCAATGTAAAAAAAAATATTTAAGGCAATGCAAGTGATTTAAAAAAGAAATAAAATCTCATTCCTAGATTATTGACTTAATTGAATTTAATAAATTCTAAAATTATAATAAATATACTAGAAAAAAATTCACAATGAAAAAATATATTCAAATAATGTTAGCATTTAAAAAAAATAAAAAAGATATGAGACTTAGGTTATTAAATAAAATGAGCTTATAAACTCATATAATTTAATAAGATGATAAAAAATAATGACAATAAGTAAAAAAATATTTTTGACAATATTAGCTGTAAAAAATGAGTTGTTAATAAATATTTAAAAGAAAAAAAAAGTTCGTAGGTTTATCGCTGTTTTGCCATGGTTATTAAAAAGAGCTTATCAAGATGATTTTATCATCGTTGGAAAAAGCACATTGCAAAAAGCTATGAAATGACACTAAAAGAGGATACACATGATGTAAGACTTATAAGTTTAAAAACAAATTAAAAAAAATATAATAAAATGTGTATCTCATACTTATATTTAATAAATTAATTTCATTTAATTAAAAAAAATTATTTTTAAAAAGTTAAATTTAACAAGGAAGGACCAATGAAAAGATTTGAGATAACTCAAGGCATTTTCAAAACCAATGAAAAATCCTATAAAAACAAATAAAAAATAATTGAGCTCAATTTTCAATTAATAAATCTTGAAGGATGAAATAGAAAAAATATAAGCTTAAAAAAAAAAAACAAACCCAAATGAATCTCCTAAACTTAGGTCAATTCTTCAAACTCATAACTATGAAAATATAAACCTAAACTTAATTAAGAAGTTTAATTTTCAATTAAATTTAATATTGAAAAAAAAACATATCAATTCAAAAACATTATCAAAGTAAAAGAAAATAGCAATCAAAAAAACAATGATCAAATATGATAGTAAAAAAAAAAATTAAAGGTGGGTTAAATAAAATAAAAAGATATCAATTTAAAAAATTTATCAAAGTAAAAAAAATAACAATAAAAAAATGATGATCAAATATGAAGTAAAAAAATTGAAGGATGAAATCATAAAAAAATAATTCAATTCTATAAATTGTTTGAAATAAAAACAAATAGTAATCTAAAGAATATAAATCAAATCTGATAAATAAAAAAAATGAAAGATGAAATAAAAAATATTAATTTAAAAGATTTATCAAAGTAAAAAAAAATAACAATCAAAAGAATGATAATCAAATATGATAGTAAAAGAAAACTAATGGAGGATGAAATCATAAAAAAAAAATCTAAAAACCATCTCAGTTAACACAAATAATAATAAAAAAATATATAAATCAAATCTAACAGATAAAAAAGTCTAGAGAATAAAATTAAAAAAAAATTCAATTCTATATATTAATTCAAATGAAAAATAAGGATGAAATATGAAGAAAAAATAAAATAAAGATGATTTAAAATTTTAAAAAGCTAAACATAAAAATTTAGGAGAAAAAAAAATTATCGATACCAAACTAAAAGTTCATTGGTCATCCCTCCCGCTTAAGGATGGAAGGACCATGAAGATGATTTAAATGTTGTTGCACACATTAATCATTTATTTAATAATATTTTTATTTATTAATTTATTTCTAAATTAACTTGATTATAATAATAAAAAATAATAATTAAAGGTTAAAAAAAATTATAGGGGCCAGTTAATTTAATAATTTGATAATAACCAATAAATGTTTCAAGAAAAATCATATTGCCTTCAGTTTAAAGGTTTTGTGATGGAAGGCAAAATCCATCGTTATAATGTCCTAATTAATGGTAATTTCTATATGTGTACGGTAATTTGGCTAAGAGATTTAATTCTTTACCTATTTTAAATATTAGTAAACATCATAGCACAGCATCAAACAGCACAATAATGCTTAAAAAGGGCCTTAATCAATTTGTCATTGGAACACAACTAGCTCTACCTTCCATCATCAGCGGTCCAAAATCCACGAGCACCTACTTCCTTGTAAATATATTCCTCAATTCCTTTCATTCCTCATAAACAATCATCAAATGTCAAATCAATTTTTGCTTTGTGTCAATGAGTTCTGTTAGATTTCTATTTTTGTGGCGAGGCCAGAATGGTTCCATGGTGAGTCATGCCGAAATTCCTACGGAGTTTGAATTGTGGTGCTCAAGTAAAACTAGATTCTCAATTTTAAAATTTGATTTTAATGGAGCAACTACAAGTATTTTAGCAAGCTTAGATCGACATGAAATTTTCTTGTATTGGAGAATTTTTCTCAAGTGGTTGAGAAAAGCGAAAGCTATGCAGACGGTGATGCTATATTAAAGATGGACCTGAAAAGGTTTCCTTCTGTCACTCTATCTTATCTGGCTTAACACCGGGTTTCGGTTTCTTTGCAACTTCTTTTGGGAGACATGGGGAGCCTATGCCGAATTGTCAATCTTGTACAGCAGGACAGACCTTCAATCAACAGTGTTCAGGATGTAATCATGGTGGATAGGACATTTTCCAGTCAAAGTCTGCCAGGAATCATGCACAATTAAAGAACATTCTTGCGTTGACATCATATAGTTTATGCAGATGCCTCGCTCTTGTAGGATGGCTTTGGTGAAATTAGCTAAAAAGAAATAACAGATGCTGTTGGTCAAGAACAATGTGGTTTTATTAACCAGAGCCCCACCCACCTACATTTTTGGCTGCAGGTTTAGTAAAGTATAAGGATAATGGATTCAAGTCATCGAAATTCTGTTGAAAAACCAATCCTCATGTCGTTTGTCAAGCATTTAACTTCTCCTATGCAAATCAGAAACAGTGTTGAAAAACCAATATGTACAAACAAGAAGCAGTGCATGTGCCGGTGTGTATGTGCTGGTGGTGGGGGATCCTACGAGCAAAACTTCCGGAAATGTCTTAATGTGAAATGTTTGATGATATAACATGAGCAGGGGATGGTGATTTCCGGCAAACTGGACAGGTACCATTCATCCGTAGCCATTCATCAACGCAGTCTGCATGGAAGCAGTGCTTGCATTCTGGTATCATTCTCAGTGTTTCTTTTCTGTTATATTCCGATAAGCATATAGCACAGGTGCTACCATTGGGACCAGTTAGCCGCTTACTTTCCCCAAGGACCAGCTTGTCAAATGATTCAATGGTGGACTCATCAAGACCCATCACCGGGATGGCAGGTTGCGGTGATACTGTTGCTGTTGCGGTGTTCCTCTGCGTGTTAGATACCGTATTTCGTCGAGCATGCCAGATCATTAGGTATGCAGAAATACCACATGCACATACAAGAAGGGGTATTCCAATCGACGCGAAAAGGATCCCAACTTGGCGACTATTGCCTGAAACGACAAGCTGTCAATATTTGATCCGGATCATTGATGTTCTCAATTTAGAATTTTTTTTTAAGATCCTAGAGTCTCGTTTTGTCCAGTAAAATAACTTTCCTGGCATACGTTACTCTCCTCAAATGACTGGCCAGAAATCACCAAACAACAAATATGCCTGTTGAACCAGATCTGGTCATCGCACCTAATTCCACCAATAAATGCAAAAGGGGAAATTGAATGGAAGGTTTATAGTGATGATACATAATCGTGGCCTGTTTGACTGAACATAGGTTGGTGAATTAGAAATGATGGGGACTGAAGAGCTGAAACAAGTTCATTTAGAATTCGACTTTTGCCTTGTGCGAATGGTAATGCTAATGCTTAGAAAACTGAATGATGCCAAGGTGGGAGAGAACCATATTATAACTGGAAATGATTATCCCACCTGACATATTCTTCTTCATCTTTTTTATAGCTTAGCTAATGATGTTAGTTTAATATTTAGTTATCTAGTCAAGTCAATTCCTCTACCACTCTACTACACGATTCCTATGTCATGCATTACTTTACAAAGTCCACCGACCCATACTAAATTAAGAATTTCCTGTTGTCTTTTGTTCCTCAATTACCATTAGCTACCCGAAGAATATTTTGATCCAGTCAGACAGTTTATATGAGCTCCTTTCCCCTCTTTTCTTTTTCTAATTTGCAAGTAAAGATGGTGATGAAGATGACAAATAGAAGAAAAAAAAAGATAAGAAATATTACCTCTATGAGAATTGTTATAGCAAAGGAGTTCTTGACTAGCATTTCCATGGAAACCACATGTGCCGCCATGTGTTTCGCATTGGTGACAATCAGGAGAAAACCAAGTTAATAGAAGATCCTCGCTGAGCTTAGATGAGAACCCTTCATTGTATAGTACTGGCGTTGAAACTGGAATTAGCAGTGTACCGATAACATCACATAATGAGGACAATAGTGTCACAAGGAAGGTGGAAGAGGTAGCTAAAACTGAAATTGTTGAGTTGCTAAGGCAATCGATGATAGGGAAGCGAGACATTACGAACTGAGTCGGACAGCTTAGAAAGGTGTAGTTCCGATGAAAAACAGCAAAGAAAGAAGAACCTGAGAGATTGAGCTGCAGAAGGCGTTTAGAAAGGCAATTATCCTCGTCGTAAAGCTGTATCTGTTGAGTGCGATAATCGATGTCACGCACGAGAAAGTCCCCAGAATGAGGAAGTCTAAGAACTGTCGCCCTCCGATTATGGCAACTTAGATCGAAACCAGGGTAACCACAGTTTCGGGGTTGATTGCCTTGTAGTCGGAAAGGGAATCTAACGGGGACGTCGTCGATGCCGCACGCGGAGATCGAGCAATCTGCTGCTGCATTCATAAAACGAAGGAGGTTGATAAGAAAGAGAACTTCTAAGATGCCCATGGCGTTGGAAGCACCTGATTCAAGAAAAGGTAGGCCTTCTTATAGTATTATGCTAGGATTTTTTATTTTTTTATTTACATGGAGTGTCCGGTCAGTTTGCGCGTACCATAATTAATCCCCACAACTCGCTGAATACCCTGCAAACCCAGTAAGCATATAAGGTACCGCAAGGGTAACAAGTGTGCATGCTAAGGTTCGAACCTTGATACAGTGAAAGGAGACAAGTCTCTTCCATCATTAGATCAAGATCCTCTGTACATTTCTAAGTCAACACTAAAATAAACATTTCTAAGTCAATCACATAACAATGAGCACCAGGCATGCGAGAGGGCAATTTTCAAGCATATACTCTAGCTTTAGCCTATAAGTCAACTGCTTATGGCCACTGTTAACGAAGGAGCCTTTAGTTTCCATATAAAAATCTTGACCGTATGGGGCTATGCGCACCCCATCCATCGTCTCTTAATTAAGTCCAGAGTTGGAAACTGCTAACAGGGAGAATACCGTGGGTAACTGTTTTTATTTGGAAATGTATTAAAATAATTTTTATTTTATATTTAAAAAATTATTTTTAATATTAATATATTAAAATGATCTGAAAATATTAAAAAAATATTAATTTAAAATAAAAAATTTAATTTTTTTTAAATACTTTTAAAATCCAAAAATAGAGGCTTTCTAAATTATGCTTACAAACCCATCCACCGCTTAACTAACACACACTGGGTGGTCAGAAAATGAAAGTTTGTTTTATGTGTTGACTTTACATGCGTGTATAAATTAAAGTTGAATTTAGCTTGTAACCTGAGCGTTCCACCCAAATATATAGATTTCTTTATTTTATTTTTTACTTTTATGAACATTCGGTCATTGCAAAACTTCAGAAAATTAACAATCAAGATTACAAGGCAGCCGAAAGGCCGTTATCGAGTAGATTGTCCCATTGAAGCAGCAACCGAGTGCAAATGAAAAACCAACGAATCTACACTAAATCCATTTCGCTTGGTCAACTATGTATTTGAATGACAGCATTGAAAATGCATTGCTGTTGCTGTGGAGAAGAACGCAAGATTTTGGCGTATAAGATATGCGTGACTGGAACTGGACTAAGCGAGCTGCTGGGAGATTCTAATTGAAACTACTTCTCCTTCAGGTCCAGCTCTCATCGTGTAGTACTTCGTAAGAAGCCCTGCTTCCCCAGAGAAACAGGGATCGACAGACCCAAGGAAATAGCAAGAAATTAGCAGTACTGTTTGTGTGAATCCTCAAAATCAGAAAAACAGACGCAGGGATGTAATTGAAGTGATTGCGATTGTTGTCATGGCTGACAACAACCTGTACAAGGGCAAGATTATGGAAGTTCTAATTATATACAGCTTGGGAGGCCTCACCTTGATTTTCTTGTAAATTGGTGCGGATTGCAACTGAATGGAAAGTGATCATGGCCTTTGGCTGCATATCACTGGGTTTTCCTGCCCATGACTTGAGATTGAACACACCTGCCAATTCCAATTTAGTATATGTACATCATATCAAGAACCATGAACCTCTAGGCTGATAATGCTCAAGTTGGAAGCCAAATTTCAAATAAGAAGCCAGAACAAGTGGTGTGGCCAATCCTATATTTTAAAAATGCAAGCACCAGTTAACGTCTACTTGATAAGATTTCACTAAAAACAGAACCCAAATGGATAGCAAAATGTTGACAAGGGAAAGCTCGAAGAAAGAATTCCATTTTATTACAATTGAAGTATTACCAGCCATTGCGCGGTCCTTGATGTGTTTGAGATCAAAAATGCCACCAGAAGCTGCATCTACAGACTTGTTGATTTTATAGGATCCAATCAGCTCATAGTCCCAGCTTGCATTCTGGTATCCGTCACACAGAAACAGATCCATATTCCTTACTTCTAGTGTCTGCATTGTTCCTGTATAGAAGAGCACTTTTTCTTCAAGTATTGAATACCCTCTTTGGTTACAACAAGGTCAATAAATGCAACAGACAGGCATGGCACTTTTTTAGTCCAAAATTCAGTTATTTTGTTAATGGTTCTGCATAGTAGGCCTGTGATTCAAGTCGAGTAGATGAACATCTATACCAAATAACATGCTACATGTACCGAATGATTCTTGAAGTACAATCATATTTTGGAACTCTTGTAGCTAGCCAGTAGAGTAATTTGAACTCACCCTCACATGTATCAAGTTCACAAACAGGGCATCGAACAAGCTGGAGATCTGAAGACATCAGCAATTTTGTCATGCAAAGTTAGCTGGCTTTTCATCCAGAATTTGTTATATCTTTCCTGACAAAAATGTGTTCAGAACGAACACTGGTAGGGTGAAAGAATCGAATTAAAGTTACCTGCTATCCAGATCCCTTTTTTGATGTTACTTAGCACACAAGCTCCACTGGATTCCAGAGCCTTCTCCACATTGTCTTTGTTAATTATTTTCAATGGCAAACTGAGCGTCTCGGACAAGAGTGCTACTTGGGAGTCAAAGGAAAATGCGCCAATCCTCATCCAATCTGATTGTCCCATAAAAGAACAGCATACCGTGAATAAGGTTTTAAGTCCACTGATGCAATTATAATGTACTTTTTTATGTTCAATTGAGTCCCTATTGAAAAGAACTCGTATATATTATGTACATTGCAAAGTTGGCAGCAGATACGATGAACCGGAGTTTACACTTTAAGCTCATGTCCCAATGCTCGAAATTAGGCCCAGATAAAACCTAAAGTCTAAAACTATGATGGATCTTGGAGTTCACCTAGGTGCTTAAGGCCCAAATAGAGCTCTGGCATATCAAGTGCCCACTGCTCCACTATTATCAAATTAGACCGGAGTGTCTACAAGGTAAGACACCACCTCTAGAGAAGGGGCTTACTAAGACTTCGTTTAAAGCAAATCCCAAACGAGGAGGATTCGGTTACTGTACCCAAAAGCACAAATCCAGAACTGGGATAGCTTTTGCCGAGGGTCAATTTCACTCTGGGTCTTTGTCCCCAAATAATTTAGAACTGCAGGTGTTACGTAAATTTAACATCCTACCCTTACACGGACACATCCACCCTTAAACCCCAAAGTAAGTCATCTTCTTCTTCTTCTTCATAAAATGACTTTTTATTTGTATCTTTTAAATTTTGCTTTGCAAATACACACAACATAGTCTGTAAAGACTATTTTTCTCCATCATTCATGTTAACTTAAGTTTTGTACGGTCTCCTAACCTAGAAAACAACTTGTTTTCCAGGTCTCAATCCCTTGCATCTTCCATCTTATTGCATCCTTGAGAATACCATATTCTTTAGAAAGTATTCGGCAGCCTCATCAGAATATAAGCACACTACTCTGAGAGAGTTGAATGGAACATTTCATACAGTGAATTACAATGGCCCATAAGTTGATAAAAAAGCGAAAGAGTGGTATACTTCCTTGTTTGACTAACAAATTAGGAGCTCATACGGAAGTAAGCATTAGCTTTTAAATTTAAACCAATACAGGAAAGAAAGTCAAGTGAACTCGAAATCAAAAAGCTCATAATCTTTACCACGTATTTTGGGCTCAAAGAGACTATTTAATCTTTTAAGAAAACGGTCCTACAAGTGATTGGAAATACCCCACATGAACAGCTAAAAGACCAACCAAAGGAAGTGAGAAAAAATTTACCAATGTGCTTCTCAATGTCACGGAACTTGTACGAGTGACTCCCATCTGCAAACCAGTCCATCACCAATCAAATGCTAGCACACTGTTCAATAATTCTAACCAAATAAAAAATGCTCAACGGCTAAGGGGTCTGATAATTACCGGCTAGTGAACCATAGAGCTTGATCCACTTGAATGCCACATGGCATGGGGCTGGGACTTGAAGATCACGCAAACAAGCAAACTTCCATACGCTGTCATGCATGATGACGCTGTGGAACCATCGGCAAGTCGTAGCCAGCTTCACCAGAGACTTCCCGTCCAAAAACTTAGCTACCTCTGTCCATAGATCCACTTCATACCTTTCTCAAACGAAGATCAAAACAAAATAAGTAATTGCGAGAAATATTTTTTCACGAAAACTTAAATCCGGTCTTTAATTTCGAAACCTTCAAATTCTTGAGTTACGTGTTAGATTTTTATTTCCTTAACAACTAGAAAGGAAAAACGAAATTCAAACTTCATTTTCATTTTCTCAGCTGCCAAACAGTGGTTAAGAATCCAAATAAACAGCACTTAGCTTAGAAAGATCCAAGAAAACAATGAAAACAGAAATATAGTTCGATTTAAAGAAGAAAATGCAGTTCAGATTCTACAATTTCTACAACTTTTGATTTTCGTTCTTAAAACAGAATCAGCAAATTCTGCGATTTAGCAAACAACAAGTATTTCAAATTTACAGTATCATACACTTGATTTTAAGCATAATTACTCTTTCATTATTTCAGAAAAATAAAAAATAAAAGGAAGCAAAGTCACTTACCACTTCAAACTCAAATTTCAAAGCTACTTCAAAATATCAAACGCATCTCAAATCGGCTATAAATCAATATCACAGTAAAATTCGAAAAATAACTTCAAAATAAAAATAAAATCAAGATTTCATTAGTATTGACCTAATTTCTCAGAGTTAATACAGTAGGAAGCAAACAAATCCGTGTTCGAAAATGAAGCTGAAATTTGAACTGAGAGAGAGAGAGAGTACCAATTGAAAGAGCAACGAGAGTTTTGGTTTTCTAGACGAGGAGATTTGCAACTGCAAATCGTAGATTCTCTTCTCAATCTCTTTCTCATTTTCATTTTCTCAATATTTCTCGGTGAACTCTCTTTTTCCATTGAAATGGCTTAGTAGAAATGGCTCTTACTGTTTGTTCTATTTATTATAGACGCGCGAACTTATCACGACTTGAAATTGAGTAACTAACCATTTCTTTTCATTTTAAAAATAAATTTGAACTTTGAAGTGTTTGCTGATGGGCCCCCACTATATCGGCCCATTTAAATATGGGTCTATTTTAAGCCCATGGATTTCAAACACCACCTTTCTTTTTTCTTTTCTTTTTTTTACTTTTTCTTCGGTAGAATTAATTTTATATAATTATTTTACAGAATTCACTTAAAAAAAAAACCTTGATTTTTTATATTATTTTAAAAAATTATATATAAGAGTAATATCCTATTTCTTATTTTATTGTTACTCGGAAACGTCTAGTCAATGTCATGGGCTGTGGAGCCTCTTTCTTCTCGTAAGAGAAATTTCGGCTACAGAACCATATGTACATTTGTCTGTATTTCAATCGAGGGCATGAGCATTAGATTTTTTTTGGGCTCAACCTGGGTTCTTAGAAGCCAGTGTCATTTGATAGACATGCAGAATCCGTTAGGCCTGTAATCATCTATTTCCAGTAAACTTGCATGTTTATGATTATGTTCTGTTTATTTTTATATTTTAAAAATATTTAAAAAAATAAAAAAAATTATATTTTTATTTACTTCAAATTAATGTATTTTTTATTTTTTCAAATTATTTTAATATATTAATATAAAAAATAATTTTTAAAAAATAAAAAATTATTAATATATATTTTAATATAAAAATTATTTAAAAAACAATCACGTTTCCAAACAAAAACAACACCCAAACAAAAACAACACCCATTCCATTAGCCGCGGTGACACCGCCGATGATTCTACAGAGTGGCATGAGCTATTGGGGTCATCGTTACAACCCTAAATCACAATAATCAGATTTCTTTAGATTTGGTTCGCCACCACACTTCCATTAAACTACGCCTCATTTCCATGCTAATAGCACCTACCCTTGCTTTCATTTTGTTTCATCATTTGGCCTCAAATGAGGGGGCAAAAAACATACTGAATGAATTACTAATGGGCTAGCACCATGCTTGCTCATTACACGTGTAGGAATCAGATTCAAATCTAACCCTTGCAGGAGAGAAATGAAGTTGAAACTTGAAACCAGATAATGAAGGTTTTAATGTAGCCGTGCGGAAAATTTAACAGCAACTGTTGAGGAGAAAGAAAGGCCACCAGCCAAGCTGCCTATGAATTTACATTTTATAGCTACAAAAGATTGGATAGTTGTCAGTAAATAAATGAATTAGATTACAGGTTCATTGCAGGTTAGAATGAGTCTGATGCATTCATGCAGTACATCGGAAAGTGAAAATGGCTAGCCTTAATTCATGAACTTCCGACAATTAGGAGCTTTACAGAGGCAAGGAACTTTCAGCTCATCATGCTCATCTGGATCAAACAAGTAATCATACCTGCCCATGCACAAATTAAACACACGTTAATTACCCAATTTAAATATCCCAGGACCGGTGACGAGAGAGAGACAGAGAGGGATTCTTTAAAGCATACGTTAGCTCGTCACCAGCAGAGACATTCGTCTTGGCAATGAGAACAATCCGATTCTCCACATCACCCACACTCATAATCCTTGCATAACAATTGGGCATACACTGAAATAGGAGCAGTGGAGCACTTCTTATTAAGGTAAAAGAAGAGATGTAATATGAAGAACTAAAACAAATACCTCTACTTTTGACAAATAATTGTGTAACACATAAGGATAAAAATAGAACTTGTTCTTGACCGTGAACAGAAAGCACACACAGGACACTAAATTGCACAACTTGACCAAGGTAAACCTAGTTGAACTTCTGAACTCAGGTTCTACGATCAATATCATATATACTAGGTTTTAAAGAACAAGTAAACCAAAGGCCAATTTTTAACTTGGCAAGTGTCATAATGGTCATCAATTCTGACAGCTAAGATCCATTTTCCTTTTCAAAGTCAAAGGGTATAGTAGACAACACCATGGGAGTTAAAAATAAGCATGCTTCCAACTTCCCAGGTACCTGGCGGACTACCTGATTGTGCAAGCATTTCACTATGAACTGTTCTATAAACATGGGCTTACATATGTCTGATAAACAGAAACATGAAAGCCACCAATACAAAAGCTAAAAGAAGGTGGGAATTTTTAAATCCAGTTTCAGGTGAAATATAGGTTCTTCACTTACCGAATGATTGATTAATCGTGCTATATTCCCCTTATTTGTTGCATCAATTACAACTTCCTCACTGATTTTGAACAGCTGCAAGAAATAGTTGGTTGAACCATAAGAAAAACCAACGATACAGTTCAGCTGTATACTAGACCAAAGAGAAAGAAAAGGAAAATGATGGAAAAGGAAACTGTGGCATCTTCTGCCAGTGCTAAACACACCAAAACTATGTTAAATATTGTTATTCCATAATTTGTTCAAAATAGTTCAGAGAAGTTCAATTTGCCCACAGCTCTCCTTTGATACCAGATATGCAACTCTTGGCTTTCATTTCCCTTGTGATGGACCTGGAAGAGATGGGACATGTTGATTCAGACTACATTCCCATCATCAACCACTTGGTCATCTGCCTATCAACAGCTTGGCAGGGTCTAAGATTAAGTTCTTCAGGATACAAGAAGAAATTCATGGAAAATTGGCAATTACATTTTCCAAGTAATATAACAAAAACTGTGCCAAGAAATATGAGCAGTCATGTGCGTAGAGACCAAATAAAATCAAGAAACTCACATAGCAATCCTTGCCTTCTAGACGGTACCGTGCCTCTCTCAGATCAGCAACACTCCGCCTTACCTTCTCTCCACAATACTCAATGACCTGGAGAAAGGTGTTTTGTTAAACAAGAAAAGAAGCAAACCTAATATTGAGAAAGCATTAGTTCCAGGGAAGTTAAACACAAGAGAGCTACTTTAAAGTCCAGCCATACAAAACAATTGATGCTTTAAAAACACAACAAACAGACCAAACATATAAATCAAGTACCATTTCTCCTTCTTGAATATTTCTGCGGGCAAAGAGGCCCCATCCATGTATACCAGATTTACCAAAACACACCCGATGATTTTCAGTTTTCTGAAGGCATAAATAGATGTTAATTGAATTTGACAATCATATCCAGTAGAAAAAAACTATCGAGTGAAGGATGGTGGGACCTGTAAATGGTAAAGGCGTTCTTTAAATGAAGAGAAAACTGTAGAATCTTCAGTTTCCTGCAAGAAGACAAAGTAAATACTGAAACGTTAGCCAACCAAAACAACGAAAAGGATGGATCATGAAGTTCCAAGATCATTTTTTTTCCTCTTGGTTTTCTGTTGAACTATTTAAAGGAAATAAAAACTTCCAACCTATACAAGATCATTACTTTATAGGTGCTCAGGTTAATAATTGAACATAAAGGATGATGTCTTGGTCCCATCAATCGATGGAATATTGGCTCTCCTTCAGACCACTGCCAAAGAGGAGAAAATATCTGTGAGATAAAAAGGACAGATAAACTTGGCCTGAATGAAAAACAAACTATCTTGATGAAAAAAATCCAGAGGAGAGGTTGAAAGGAAAGCAAAACAAAAGCAGCAAAGGTTCCTAGATAAATCACCTTATGGTTTGTTCTTTTAAAAGAACGGCACTTTGCAGCAGAGAGAGGTTCAAATTCATTACTCCCTGTGGTTGAGGGTTCTGGAAGCTCCACTCTCTTAGATGAAACCAACCTTGAACCCCTCAAGCACCCATTCTGATTCTGAAGCAAACTTCTGCCAGAGAAAACTCCCGAAGGTGTACGCACGACTACAGCATAATCTGCGTTTGGCTTCCTGCAACAGAACCGGTAAGATGACACAACATCCAAATTAAAAAAAGATGGACAAGATTCTCTATTCCAATTAGGAGAAAAAAGATTATGATAAAATGAAGATGAAAATGATAGATGGGGGCAAAAGCTCTAACCTGTGAACAGCACAATATATTAGCTTTTCTGTGACTTGCAGACCATTCTTCTCTGTGCAGTTCAACTGAAAGTTCAAGGCACATGATCAACGAAAGCAACTGGTGCAGTCTATTCTCATAAATTTCAATTTAAAAACTACATAAGGAATATTTAATAAATAATATAGAAACATACAAGCACCAGGAAAGGTATAGCACAGTACAAAATATGAAATCTGGACACTAAAACAGAAAATAAAAGGAACAAGTTTTATTCACCAGTATTAAAAACAGTTTCAGAAAAACCTACTTCCATGAAATATCCTGCTCTTGAGGCACACGTTGCATGAAAATAGGTGGCACACTTGCAACACTGGGCACATGAACCATGGGTTTGCTTACAGACAACACACCTCTGGCATGCAAAGAAAATAGATTTAGACCATAAGCACTCTTATTTGTATAACAACATAGCAATTAAATGAGAATCAATCTGGAGAAAAACAACTTGAAAAACAATTTAAACACCATATCATACAAAAGCCTTGGTCTTCAATGACTAAAGAAATAACACCCCCTTTACCAAAATTAGAATCCTCTTAAATTCTGGACATGTGAAAATATATGCTACAGAATTAAGGTAGACAATTCCTGTTCTTAAGCATGTGAGAAAAGTTTGTTTTAAAAAACCAGAGCAGGAAACTTCTAACTGATTGTTCAGATCATAACAGACCTTCATAAACGACATTGATGGAATTCTAAGAATTCCAGTGGCAGGTTCCATTTTTTCATGGTTCAAGAAACCAACTTCAGGTCGAAACCAAGCACATATGATGTGAACCCACAGTGTTTCAATATCACTTGGCTTGAGAGCACCCCCTACAGAAATAGGTTTCAAATATAAGAACAAACCAGCATTGAATTACAGTGAGCTTTACAGCATGAAAGCAGAAAAAGGTCACTAAATAATATAAATAATATTGTTTTAGATGAATGGCTTTGGTAGTTTGGTGCAGCAGTGCAAAAAACTTGATTCAAATAATCAATAATCAGAATCATTTTTTGTTCTGTACTGGAATCAACCTGCCAAATTCCAAAAGTCAGACAGTAAATTACTTTTCAGCAGCAGATTAGTATTTATTTCCTTTCTTTGTCAAGAAAGGGAAAGAAGCTAACCAAATCAGAACTTCAGTCATTCAATGACTTTCGCAAACCACAGGTAAATTACTAAGATCTATCAAAACATAATGCAAGAGAACATGCCTTTTACAGGGCAAAGGCAGCACTCCTTCTCAACATCAGGAATTTCACAAGCTCTGCACACCCATGAAGCAAAATCCTGAACATTCCTTACCCCATAACATTCTTGGTGGACAGCTATTTGACACCTGAAAATAAAATTTAAAAAAGGAAAAATAGGTCTCAGGCAATGGCAATTGAGTACACAATTCACTTTTTAACTTAAAGCAACACTTAATTTCATTGACCACCCAAATAATACTGAACAGACACAAAGAAATCGATGGGTGATGGCATTACCTGTTACATATCATAATTTTGTTATCATCCCAATCTTCAACCCATCTACAAACAGCACATCTTTCTGATATCCATTTTGCATATATAGGTTCATACTTCTCTGTTCAAGGGAAATAAAAAATTCATGTTGTTCACAATTAACCCAGCAAAGCACCCACTTCTTCCCACTATGCCAAAAGAAAAGGTAGTAAGTTATATGTACCTTCCAACAAAGCAAGTAGCATCTGCTTCTCTAACTTTAGAGGATCTACACTTGCATTATATTCAGCAATCTGCACAATAGTTATTGTTCATGGAAAATTTAATAATGACATGTAAGATTCATTCACCCCAACAAAGAGGATAAAAAGGAAAGAAAATAAAAGAAAATCCTACAACAATCGAGATTATATTTGCAGTACAAGCTTGGAACACTGGTTTTCCTTAGTCAGTTCAAGAAACTGGTTTGTTGTGGAATCAGAAAACTGGGCCCGGGAAAGGATCCTAAGGTAGTTACCATATGATACTAACTATGGGGCTAAGTTACTTTACTGTCATCGTATATCATTTATAAGATAACTAGCATTTCAGATGTTGCTCCGTAATCAACAAAAATCACAAAAAGGTTCTCAAGGTTAGTCTTTGACAAGGTACTTAATAAACAAATTAAATTTCTACCACCATTAGTCAAAAATTTGGGCTATGTAATGAAGGATATACTCAATTCTCTATTATTCCTCTTCTTCTTTTTTTCTTTGTTCTTTATATGCTCCTCTTTTTTAGCAATTTCTTTGAATGCTTTCAAGAAACAGCACAGCATTAGATAAAGTAAACAATGTATCAGCACCAGAATTAGAGAAATGTGAGCAGAATTGAGCACACTACCATATATGTAAATGGCATATCCTGTACCATGTTAAAAAATAGCAACTTTAGAAATTAGCATGCCACTTAAGAAAAATGACAAGTGCTAGTACAAACCCATTGTGCTAGTGGTAATATTGTGTCTTTGATTTTCACACTGTGCTTCCACTTTTTAGCTCTACACCCAGTATGCTTTTCCCATTCACTTGGTGCTTGTTTCCGTGACCCACATGAACCACAGTTGCACTCAATTCTGGAAATAGAGGGAAAGGAAAAAAGTTGATGAGATTGTTATATTAGATAAGGATTAATAGAACAAAATCCACCAAATATATGTTTACCACAAAATTAAACAGCATTGCCCTATTAACACAACTAAATCAGATTAATTTAACAATACCAATATTTGAACTTCAAACTAACTGTTACAGTCACAATTTTGCAACATCCCTTTAACATATATATAGCTACCCAAAAATGAAAGAGAGAGAAGAGAGGCTACAATCCATAATTTTTGCAGAGTTTACAGGGCTTACAAATGAAGTTTTGGAATGTAGGTTCCTTCCATCCCATTGCAGATAACTGTTACCTTGTCTAGTGGTACAGCCTGTCCGCTGTTTCCTATTGACCTGATTCAAATTACATCATTGGGATTAAAATTTCCGAGGGAAAAATCCATGATAAATTTGTGGTGTCAAATTTAAAAATCACATATGAATTAGGAAAAACAAAGTGAGCAGCATACTTGACAGCAGGCTTTCTTCTCTCTAAATCTGGTTGTGCAAATTTAAACTTTACTTTGCAGTCAGGGCAGTAATAATCAATATCCTTCAAATCCTACAAACCATAACAAATCAATTAGCATCCACCTTTGAATGAACACAAACTAATATAAGAGATAACAGAAGGTATTAGACTATAATATGGTAGACACACCTTGAAAAGCTTGCTGGAAATGTTGTCACACTCAGCATGCACCCAAACATTACAGCCATCACAGCATACCTGATACATGAAATTTTAATTCCAACATATACCAAAAATTTATTTGATTGTTTTTCCAAAAGAACAGTATAAACCTAGTTCAAATACTATCAATAATCTTACCCAGTTCCCACCATCTGAATGATGCCAGGTCTTCTTGCATATGCCACAATATTGCTTTGATTTTCTTAACTGTAAAAAACAGGCATGCAATTAGCATTTTAAAAAGGATATAATTATACAAACAAAAAATAATCAAAAGGAGGTATTTCTCATGAACCTTGGCACAATGTTTGCATAAAATTTCACTTTGAAATGTTGATCTTTTCCTTTTCTTCAAAGTTTTGCATGGCAATATTAGATTGCAGCCATCACAGCATCTCATTTCCTTGTAACATGCATCCTGAACAATTGATTCAGGAGATGAAATTACAAGTCAAAATCCAGTTTCCAGAGGGAAAAAAAATCTAGAGAGCAAATTCAAAGTTCCATTATATATACCAGAAATAGCATTTTAGCATAGAATGTATGCAAACAGAAAAACAATATAATTTTTGTAAGTCATGCAGGTTGAATCAGACAAGTTTGCAGCACCTGGCACGACAGGATTAACTCATGATAATTAAAATGTGCAAACAAAATCCACTAATCAGAGGAGCATTTTATTTCTAAAACATTTAAACACCTAAGTCGTTCGATAAAATTCCCAGAACTACATTTCTAATCACGCCAACAAAGAGTGTACATAACCCACCATTTTGCATAGCACCAATAGATGTGTGAGGACAGATTGTCAATAGACAGCTCAAAGGAAAAATTGAATGTGTTTTCTTATGCTAACAGAAACCCACTGCCAACAAATAGAACCAAGAAACTTCAAACTTTCATTGCATTAAAACAGAACCATTATTATTTGGTTTTGGGAAGAGAGGAAAAGAATTCCTTAACACTGGAGGTTGTTACAGCATATGCAAGGTAGAAGATGAAATGAACACAAAACAAACTATCAAGACATGTGCAAAGTCTACGGCCTCAGCATTTTAGAAGAGAATAATTAGATGATGAAATTAGTAGAAGACAGAGCTCGTATTTCTGCACCATAATATGACATAGAGTTCACTTATTTGCAATTCCAGTTTGATGGTTTTCACAGCTGTTAAAACATTGGTCCCAGTCCTTTCCATCTTCATCAGTATTTTGTCAGTCTTGATTTTTAGCTACAATTGATGCAATATTTATGCAATAAAAACGCTGCAATTTCAACAATATTTTTCATCCAAATATTTATTCATTCTGTATGCTTCCAGTTAAGATTATAGTCAGACGTATGTGTTATAGCAAGGAAAATTCATGACAGAAACTTCTCCAAACAATGAATCTGATCTCCCAATGTTCATAAGCATTCAGAAATAATAAATTCCATCACAAACAGATAATGAAACAAGAAGCTAGAACAAACAACAAACTAACCAAACAAATGACCTTCTATATCAGAAAGCTCAACCATGGCAGACCGAGTAGGGGATATAAGATTATATTTGTCTCATGCTACACAATTTCCCAGAGCTGCATGAAATCCTTCAAAACCATCGACTAGAATTAGGAAGAAAGGAGAGAGAAGAGAGAAAGGAAACTTGCCTGTTGTTGAGTGTAGAAATCCAGATCCTGACTTGAACAGCTAGCTTCCTGGAGTCGGGTGGGATAAGCTTCGGGATATGGTATTTCCGCACTGATGCTGCCCATGCCTGCACTTTCTGCTAAAATTGCCTCTTCTAGTGCCGCCTGAAAATCACTCAGCTTGCACTTGAACATTTGAGTCTGCACCTGAAATCTGAAGAAACAGAGAATTAACAAAAAGTGCCCTAGAGCTTATAATAACACCAATTGAAGATGATCATCTACATACCTGTCCATGAATTCAGCAAAAGGGAATATCATCCCCTGTTTCACCCATGCATAGTCCTGCACATTACCATTAAGCATCAACTTAAAATGCACCAAACGAACTAAGCAGTAGAAACTCCTGTGAGAGAAACGTGAAAAAAGGCAAGAGAAATATACCCTTTGCGTTCCCTTTTTAGAGTATCCATAAAACATAACACAAAGAGCACCAGGAACACAACAACTGAGTACCGCATCAGGAGCTTTCAGGATGGGATCAATCACAACTGCTGGCCACCATGGGTATCTCTTCCCGCATTTAGCCCAAACTATATCACCCAAAGCAAAATCCTCTGGTCTGTAAACATCCTTCTTTTTTTTAGCTCTTTCTCTTCTCAATTTATCCAAACCTGTGTACCCAAATCTTGGCACAACTCCGTCTTCTATCAATGGATTACCCGAACTCAAAAACTTTTTATTGCTACCTTTTTTATACTGAAAATTGCTACACCCTAACTGACCCACTTCTCCATCCCCTTCAATGCCATAAAATGGATAGGAATGAGAGCTTCCGAAACCAAATTTACTATTATATCTATATTTCTCACTGTAAAAATCCTCGCTATGTACAAATTCATCATCCCGTATTTCCAAATCAGTGTCATCAATTCTACATTCCTCGTTTTTCCATATATCCACAACCGAATCGTTAAACCTCGAAGGAAGTATTTGCACTCGCCCTCGATAAGATCTTGATATCGGCTTTCGAGAGCTCGGCAAGCCCTGGTTCTTCAATCTCTTCTTCGAGTAGGACTGAACCTCATTAACCCAGTACGATCCTACGCTGCAAAAAGAACCTGGACCACTGCTAAAATCATCAAATTCACTATACACACCCATTGGATTTGAATTGTATCCATTCAACTTTCGCTTCTTAGGAATCAATTCATATTCAAAATTCTCCTCCTCGTCGAGTTCGTTAAGTGTGACGTCTCCCATGTTGCACCGCCGCATTTCGCCTTTCATAAATTGTTTTATTATCATCGTCTGAGAACTCGATTCGAAACCCTAATTCCACGTCAGACACGAAAAAAAATTGAATCTAATGCATATGAATTGAACTAGATACACTTCAATTTTGAATGAGTGAATAATCGTTCAATTCGATTTTAATGGTTTGAGTGAAACTGTAAACCCTAAAATCCGAATTGAGGTAATGAAGAGGTAGATACCAAAAAATCAGACGTTCGTTACCGCTTTTTTTGTTGTTGGAAAGGGCACAGTAAGAAGAAAAGGCGAGGAGAGTATTCGAAACAAAATTTTGAATTCGAGTATTCGAATTTTATATATGAGATAGCGAATATTGAATTTCTCAGGGAAAACGGAATTGGATTAAAAGCCAGTGGAGATTGCAGAGAGAAACCGGAGCTGCGTGGAGGACACGAGAGATACGCTGGTGTAATTGTTCAGGGGGGTAGAAGGAATTACAGGTACATGATTATAAGGATTATTAAAATTAAAGTTTTATGGTTGTTTTTATTGTATTAGGAGTTATGTTTGTTTTCTTAATTTTGAAAAAATAAGTGGCGGTGGGACCAGCTGGGTGGTAACGTGTTTTGGCTCCAAGTGTTGGGGGCGAGAATCGGAAAGGAGGGAGACCGTGCACTTTTTTCGTGGCGAGCGCGAAATTGAAAATTTGAGAGGGTGGAAACGACATTTGCAGTTGCGGTTGCGTTCTTTCGGAGGAATGGGTTTTTTTTTTTTTTTATGAATTACATGGCTTTACTTCCTGGAGGCTGCAAATGAAATTTAGACATTGGTCGGTAACATGGTGAAACTGCAAATAAAATTATTTTTTTATAAGGAAGTGAAATTATATTATCTTGTATATTTTTATAAAAAATAAATGGAATTTAAACCAAACTTTATACGGTCAGTTGAATGAAAGGTTAACCTGAATTTCTAAAGAGGTGTATGGGGTCAATTACTTCCTTTGTTTTTTTAAAACCTCGTCCAGTTTGGGTTTTTAGTTACATTATAAATCAATTCGACAGGATGGGTCAAATTTTATAATTATTATAATCTCAATCATTTAAACTCAAAAAAACAATATTTCATCCTTTTTTATATTTTACAGTCTTTTTTATCAAACTTTTTAAAAAATAAGCTTGGATTTTATTTTAATCCCACTAGTTACTCTTTTTTTTAGAAAAATATTTCTTTTTTTTTTGTCTAATATGTGTGTGTATATGTGTGTGTAACCATACAGTTGAAAAAAAAATATTTTTATAAATAAAAAGTTATTAGATACGAGAACACGATATGGATCATGAATTTAACAATGAGTTTAGCAGAGTCAAGTGAAGCAATCATTTTCTAAACATAATAGGTCCAATAGCAATTATCTTTTTTCTTTCTATATTTTTAACTGATATCTTTATAGAATGTGTTTTTTAAAAATAATTTCTTAATTTATATTTAAATTAATATTAGCTATCTTTTATTTTTAGATTGTCTATTAGTATTTTTTAAATAAAGATTGTTTTTCTTTATGTATTTTATGTTTCAAATAAATTACTCTAATTTACCTATAATTTTTTTATGTTCCATACAAATAAAATTTATTTGTTACTGGTGAGAAAAATTGTCCTTTAAATCTTTTAAAAAGGTATACATTAAGGAGAAGAGTTGTGCTGAATATTACGTTTGTATTTTTTTACTTTTATGAGAATAATTATCCTTTTATTTTAGAATTTGAATGACAATAAAATATCTTTCTCATTTTATTGATTCATACATCTTAAAACTTATTTCGGTTAGTGTAAATAATAACTTTATATTTTTCAGTTTAGAGAATTATAATACAGTGAATGGTACTCATAATATTGACCTATTTTTTACCATGTTAAAAATTAATTTCATTCTACATACGTTGGTGAGTTAGCAACTTTTTTCATGTTTATTTTATTTTATACATGTAAATATTAATTTTCAATTCATGTTTGTATTGCTTTTGTTTAAATGTTAAAAAATATATTAATAGTATCTATATATTTTCTATTTTATGCTGGGGAAAAAAATCACTCAACATAAAGTGAGATGGATTAAATAAACACATTAATATTTTATTTGTTTGTGTTTATTAATGTAGATAGTTTTTAATTTAATTAATTAAACACGTACAAAAAAATTAATTTGTATTAATGTGTCTATTCAACCTAATAATGATTTTTTATTAAAAATACCTTTAAGAAAATTACATATTTATTTTTTAATAAAACAATTATTTAACCCGCAACATATTAAACAACCAGCACACCAAGAAGGTTGATGAAACGGTGCAGTAAAAGCTTTCTTTTATTTGGTTTTTCTCGATCATGATGGAGTGATGTGTTTTCAGAAAATACACGCTGGGGTCGTGGTGGCTCCAGGTTAAACCTGACAGAGCAAAGAGATGATAACATAATCCTCTGTTCTTTCAAAGTTTTAACTGGTAGAAATTCCGTAACATTATCTTAACCGCACATGTAATATTGTCTTTGAATAAGAAATAGTTTTTATTTTTTTTTAAAAAAATATATTTTTATAGTTTTTAGAGATATGATTTATACCTAAAAAGTATTGTATCTTTATAAAAAATCATTATATAAAAAGTGCCATAAAAAACACTTTAAGTGGTTTTAAAATAATAATTGGGGTGACAGTTTATGTTTTTAGAAGTATTTAAAATAATAATAATAGTTAAAATAACTTTTTATTTTAAAAAAATTATTTTTAATATTATCATGTTAAAATAATATTAAAATATTAAATTTAAATAAAAAATATAAAAAATAATTTTTAAAAAACATAAATTAACTGTAATTGAAAATAATGCATTAAATCTTAGGTTACTAAGATTATTTTTATTTTTACCTTTAAAAAATATTTTTAAAAATATTATTTTTTAAATTAATATTTTTAGATAATTTTAATACACCAGAACTAAAAATATTTTTTAAAAAATAAAAATATTATTTTAATATATTTTTAAAAAATAATATAATTATAATTTCAAATAAACTCTAACTCAAGGAAACGGAGCTTCATGAGACTGCAGGGGAACCGATCTCATTTTGAAAAGGCAGTAGATGATAAAGAAACAAAAAAAATCAATCAAGATGTTAGGGACCCGTTGCATCTCTCGTGATTTATTTATTTAAAAACAAAAAACTCAAAATCAATGCACGTTTGGAGAAAGACAAGATTGATTACTTTTTAACGAGGAGGGGGCATTTTGCATAAGTCATTAAAAAATAATGTTTGGTTTGTTTTTGTATTTTAAAATATTTAAAAAAATTAAATTAAATTTTATTTTTATTTTAAATGAATATTGTTTGTAATTTAAAATTATTTTTATATGTTAATATTAAAAAAATGAAAATATATATTTTAATATGTTTTCAAATCCACACCAAAACAACACCATATTTCCGCATGTTACACCCCAAGCAATTTGGATGAATAGAGGAAAATATCCATACCTTTTTCCTTTTCATCCCTTCTCATTCTTTCTCTGTCTTCTCATTCATTTTATCTCCTCGTCTATTTTCTTTCCCTAAAATTCCACCTCCACTCTTCTATCTCGCCATAACAACTACCCCCTATCTCCTTCAAGACAAGACCCAAACAATAGAAATAACAGAAACTACCTTGATTCATGATGAAAAATGATTTTGTTTTTTAAAATGACATGCATGTATGGTACGGGTGAAGATGATCTGAATTAATGCCGTGATAATGGGTCTTTTGGAGTGATTTCAATGGCAACAAGCATGGTTAAAGAAAGTCAGAACCGAAGAAGGGAGTTGGTGGGCGGGTTCTTGTGGTGATGTGGCGAGGGAGGGCGACAAAGCTTGGTACGTGGTGGTTGAAAATGAGTGATTTACCATGGTGGTTCTACGCGAGTGACATGGTTTAATGGATCATGTTCATTCGGTCTAATAACTTTTCCTCTATAGTAATTTATAAATGGATTATGAAACCAATTACAAGTGTGTCTTGGAGATTGCAAGTTCCTGGGTTTTGGTTTGGGAAAACAATGGTAGTAGAAAAAAAATATATATGTATATAAATTATACATGTACTTTTGATATTAAACTAACAATAATATATTTAAAAAAAAAATCATTGACTGGGTTAGCTCGTAATTTACTGAATAAATAAAGTGTCATTGGTTGTAAAGTATAATTTTAAAAAAAATTGCCGCTCTAAAATATCAGCAAATTCAGAATAATTTTCTCGGATTTTAATTCTGTTTCTAGCTTTTTCACTAATTTTTATTCCGGCCTCTATAATTTTCGAAAACGGGATAACTTGTTCCTAAATCAAAACTTTACTGAGTGGTGGGTCGGGCCTAATACAGGCCTTTTTGTTTATCATTTGCCGAGTCCGCCGAGCCCAAACAAACAAAATCGAACAAGACCCTGCCCGCAGTCTTTCATCTATTTTAAACTCCCTCCATCGCGCCTTCACAGTAAACGAACGACTACGCAATCTTCTCCAACCTCCTCTCCCGTGTTCCACTCCTCCAACCTCTTCTCCACATTTTTGCGTGTCTCAACCTCCCTTCACTCACATCCCGTCACGCATCAAAACTACTCGTCTTCTTTTGAACAGCTTTTGCGGCGGCCCGACAGAGGAGTTTAACTTCCCGAACCGATCGAGTAGACGCAGCAGGACACGGACGGAACGCTGGATCCGGGGACTGTGATGATTGACTTCTCGTACCCACTTTGCCTGTCTTGCAGAGGCTCTCCAGCTGTCAACGACCACGAATATGCCTTTAGAAACTCCACAAAATGCATCGGTTTAGTTTTCTTACTTTCTGGCTTGAAATCTAAAACACGTTTTCATTATCTATCAATCAGGAGTTTATTTGGATAGTTATAATTTATTTTGAATACTGTGTGAATTGACATGGAAATGATGGCAGTATAAAGCAAAAGGTCCGAGCAGAGTGAGATAGAAGGTTGTAGCGATGGATGTCAGAGTTTGGGGGTGAAAGAAAGGGAGAGGGGCCGTCCTTGTTTTGAGTTATTTAATGGTGACTGTTGCAAACTCTCCTACAGCAAATGTACTTCTCCTGACATTTAATTCTTGCATCCCTCTACTTTACGAATCCCTTGGTTGCCACCGTGCTTCCTGCATTGATCAAAACCTTGATGCTGATCCATAAATTACCATTCTCTGTTAATTATCCGTCATTAATTTTTATGTTTTATAAACCTTGATGCTGATCCATAAATTACCATTCTCTGTTAATTATCCGCCATTAATTTTTATGTTTTATATGCGTAAGCGGTCTATTTATGAATATACGCGCCCGTGCTCTGAAATGGTTGAGTTTTTTGGCGGTGAAATGGGAGTTGTTGTTGATGGGTATAGGTGTTCCTATAAATCTTATTGTACTAGCATCAGGAAAATCATCAACATGCATGGGGTAGAAAAGGATGCGTGGGGAGGGGAATGTTTTACAGGCACAAGAGATTGGCAAAAAATGGCCTATGTGGTGAATTGTTGAGCAATTCGCTTGGATATAGTTGGAAGAATGAAAGAAGCAGTGAATTTTTTAGGAGGTGAATGAAGGCCGTTGATTGTGGGAGGGGAAGGGGGCTCATTTTTGTTAGAGGATGGTGTCCATCCATCATCAACCATGCTATGTGCCTTTTTTTCCTTCGTTTTTTTTTTTAAGAATGAATTTTAAAGGGTTTTTATTGTGATTTCTGGTGAGCTTGAAGTTTTAATCCACTGTTTTTACCAACCCATAAAAAAAAATCTGATCAGTTTTTGCAGTAATTGTTCAATAGAATCTGTACATGTTTTTCCAACTCAAGAGACGACAATTAAGATAATGACCAGCTTTATTATGGATTAATTATATTTCATCATGACTTGATAATGTGGAGATAAACTCGGATTATGGTTCTCCAATATATATGTTTGGTTTTCTGGTATATATGTTTTCTTATAATTTTGTTATGGTAAACTAAATAATCTAATTTATGTTTATTTTTTGCTTCAATTTTATGCAGCTAGTCTTGTTCTCGTGATTAAAATAACACGTTTCAAAGATTACCGTATATTAACTTTGTTTTTTAATTTTAATTTTCAATATTTAGTTTTTTGAAAATTAATTTTTATGTCTATTCCTTTTCACTTTCCTCCCACAATTAATTTATTATTAGATCAAATATTTTAATATTAGTTATTGATATGATAAAATAATAATTTATTTAATTAGATATATTTATGGAAATTTTAATTTATAATTAAAAAATTATATAAAAAATACATATATATTCTTTTAATAAAAAAATATATAACCCGCGCATATTAAAAGTGACGTAACTAGCTAGAATATCTTTCTATAATGCATGTCTTCCTGTCATGCACTGAACTTGTTGCACATGTGTGAATGTGAACCGATGCTTTGCTCGGGACATATTTATTTTTTAAACAGTGGTTTATAAAAAATAATTTTAAATTTTTTAATATTTATTTATCATTAAAAAATTTAGCTTAATTTTTTTAAAAATTGACAAAAAATAATTTTTAAAAATTATAAAAAATTAAAAATATTATATTATTTACTGATTATATCAAATTTAATTTTTAA